>CAEGAE010035979.1:0-42256 GCA_903067095.1 Girardinus metallicus | reverse complement strand
ATCTATCTATCTATCTATCTATCTATCTATCTATCTATCTATCTATCTATCTATCTATCTATCTATCTATCTATCTAGCTAGCTAGCTAGCTAGCTAAACTTAAGAGAGCTAGCTAGCTAGCTAGCTAGCTAGCTCTCTTAAGTTTAGCTCCCTTATCCTCCAACTCCCCATCTCTCTTTCACCCCTAGGCCTCCACTTCAAATCCAGCAAGGCTGACTAAGAGCTACCTGAAAGCTCTTGATTTCAGTTCTTGTTACCGTTCATCTGTGCGATGATCAACAGTATTAGACTAATTTAATAGATTAGAAACTGTGGACGCTAATTGTTTTTGTTCAGCAAGAGGAATTGGAAAAGTATGCAAATTTCTCCTGGATACAAGATTCTAGCTGCTCAATAGTGTGACTGCTGTACTGTTTTCCTCTAATGCACCAATTTTCCTACTTCAGACACATTTTAGACTGCTATTTTTTCACCAAATTTGAGTTGTCATGTCTATAGAATAAACCTCAAATTAAACAAAAATTAAGTTTTAACTATAAAAACCACATCAAAAGAACGGTTATTGCAGGTCAGTGCCAGATGTAAACCATCCAGCATTGACCTGGTGCTGGGATCAACACACATTTTGCACCAAAACACATTCATCTTTGGGGAACAGAACCCATTTCTTTCAAAAAAGAAAGAATGCTAGTGCGATGACAGATTACTATTGTGTTTGTACTTACATGTAATTGGTTGTAATTTGATGTTACTCAAGGTAATAATGTGTCTGATGGGTGTAAACTCCATCCAATTTTAACTCAAATGTTGAATCAACATATCACAAGTTTGCAAAACTACATCATACTCATCATCAGGACTTTCTCATGTTTTTAAAGACAGAAATGTTCGTGTGTGTAGAAAAAGCAGAAAACAAAAAACTCAAATAACTGATTTCTTGTTATTCTGGAATTGAGCAAATAGCAATAATTTTGCTCATTAAAACTTGCCTAACCAGGAAGATTGTAAGGTTTAATATGAGATTGTGAAAAAAAAAATGTCTTTTTCAACAACAGCTGCGTTTCCATTAACCATAAATAACAAATCATGTTGATCATCTACTCCAACACTAGGATAGATGAATAGAGTGAAACTCATAAGACCTCAGCTTTTGCATCTGCACAGGCAGCAATAAGGATAAAATCTTTTTCAAAAATCAAGGTCAAACTAAGAATTCATACAAATATATGAATTCTTATATTTAGTTTTCTCAAAATTTCAAGTAAATACTACTTGCAACAAAGAGTGCAGGTATCAGGAGATGTGCTGAAGCCGCATGTATGCGTGTGACGGACAGGGGAATGCTCGGTTTGGAAGGGGTGGGTGGGTTGAAGCTCCATATGGGCACCGCCCTCCCCCAACCCTCCCCACCCCCGAAAACAGGCAGATGTCAAATGGGACGTGCCTGCCTGATGGGGCACAGGGTCACACTGCACAGGGGCAAATAACAGAACAGGAGGGGCAGACAGAAAGAGGAGAAAATGCCTTCCTGCCAACAAACCCTCTCGCTCCCCCCTAAGTACTCCCTCCCTCTAAATGCACCAAAAAAGATGCACACACATGCTGCCAGAGACAAAGCTGCTGGTGCAAAACATGCCAACACACAGGCTCTCTGCATAGCATTACATTTATTATTCTGGCAAAGGATAACAATAAAAAAAATAAGACAAATTGATCAAATGCATTGTTGAGAAAAACATGCAAAATGAATACACAAAAAGAAAAGAAAAATATAAATTCAAAAAGCTAAAATAGGAATACATTTTAAATACAAGAAACATTTCAACTCCTCTGTTGGTAATGGAGGAACTGAAAAAAAATATTTTCAAAGAGTATAAACATAACTCTTGTGATGGTGCTTCTATCAAGTGATACAATAAAAAAAATAATAATAAAAAAATATTTAAGTAATATTTGATTGTGGAATTTTTTTTTATCATTTTATAAGTAGATAACCACGTGTTTGTTTCTAACGCCGTCATTCTTACTGATGTAATCGCGAGGAATGCAAAACAAGCTATGCTCATATTATAACTTGTTTGTCAAGCTATAATATAATATATTTAATATACAGCTGATGTAGCTCTAAATAATTATTTAGAATCAGTAAATATTCTTAAACATTCTGATTTTAAAAATGCTTACATATTTATCAGTTATTACTGTCAAGTCTTAATTTTTCATATTTCATATTTAATAGTTAAATATGCATTGCACTCACAGGAGTTTGTGGAAAAAGCTACAACAGCCAATTCTAAACAAATGTAATAGGACAGAAAAATTATGATTACATAACAGCTAAAACTGCAAAATAAATACACTTAAATCAATAACATAAATGTAATAATATGAAAAAATAAAATTAGAATCAAAATAGATATAAAGATTAATCTATTTTTTCTACAGCATAAAATTTGTCTTTGTATGCAACATCTCTCACTCTTAAATTATCTTTAGAGAATTTCTAAATGTGAGTCATCTGAGGCAATAATTTACTATATTTTTGTTGTTTTACATGAGATGAAAATACATCACATTTGTCTGTTTGCTTATCTTATTGATGTAATCACGAGGGACGAGTAATATAAATATCCTCATTTATACCTGCATCGGTCAAGTTTGATCATTTTGATAAGAAAATATAAATATTAGTTTTTCTATTATTCATTTTTGATTTCAGATTGTTTCAGATTTTTCATATATTACTACTTGCATTTATGAGACTTTTTTCAACTGAGTGAGAAAATACATTTTCCAGTCACACCTGAAAATGCCCAACTGCAGCTGAAAACGCCAAACTGCATTCTACCCGAAATGAGCACCGAGCCCAATTAACACCTCCATAAAACAGTTTCACTGAGGACGAAGTTCATCACAGAGCTGTTGTGCTTGTTTTAGTTAACTGTGGTGAATGAAAGGGAAAGTGGCTGTACTTGATTATAAATTGCACAGTGATTGCTGAGTGTGCAAGGCGGCAAGCATGCCTCCAATGAGTCTGGGTCTCTTTGAAGGGAGATGCAGCAGAGACAGGTGTCTGTTCTGTTGTGTGTGGGTGTGGAGGTATGGGCTTCAGTCATAAACAAAGCAGGCAAATGGACACACACACACACACACACACGCCCACGCACACAAACACAGAGGCAGATCTCTGAGCTCTGAATGGTTGCGCCCGCAGGGCAGGAGTAAGGTTACTTTACATACTGCACTTACAGCTCCCTTTACCACTGGGGTATAAAATGGATTTGAATGAGAAAGAGGAGAACAGAGAGGGAGGAGGGTGAGAAGAACAGAGGGGAGGAGTAGGGTGGGGTGAGGACTCCCTTTTGTGTAACAGGAGGTCTGCTGCTGCCCTGGCATGGCTATGGAGATGGAGGAGCGGGGGTCACTCTCCCTGCTCTTCCCTCCCTCTGTCCTTTGACTATAGGCTGGCTGCTCCATCTCTCCTCCTCGTCCTTTCCTCCACATTAGCATAGCAGCTGCCTGATACGGGGCGTAGGGTGGAGAATGGCCAGGTTGCTGTGTGCATATGTGTGTGAGAGTGTTTTTCTGCAGAAGGGAGGGATGTTTCAGAGGGAAGGGGGGGGTGAATAAGAGGGGCGGGGGTGGTCCAGTCAATGGCGGTCCGTCTGGCTGGTGAATAGCAGCTAAAGCAGGCCCCTGGAAGATAGACAAAAGAGCCAGGAGGGGAGGGGATGGGGTCGGGGTGTGTGTGAGGGAGATGGAGGGGTGGAAGAATAAGGCAGTGAAAGGAGCGCCTTGTCACTGGAGCAATGGAAAGAAGCACAGAATGAACTGGAAGAATGAAAGAAGAGTTCAAAAGGGAGCGGAGGGCAAGGAAAAGACCAGCCCGACCACCTGTCTCTCTGCCTCTCTCTCTACCCATTTCTTTTACTCCCCTTCTTACTCACAGGCAAACTTCAGGGAGGGGGCGGGACGGAGGCGCGCTGGTTGTGGTTAGCGACAGACACGTTTTTGTTTTCAGGGAGAAAGTGCGGTATCAGCAGAATTTAAAGCTCACTGTCAATCTGCCTGCATCAGTCTGTGCAGGTTTAAATGCGTTTGGACCGGGATTGGAGGCCTTCGACTTCACCATCTGAGTCATGAACAAATAAACTCAAATGAGTAAAAGACTGGGTAGCGTAAGCTTGCTTCTGACAATGCATGCATAAAAAGTGAAAATAGGACCATGGAATATGAGGTTGCATAAAACGCACCCCTAAAACTGAGCAAAATCACTTCGCCCTGTAAACTTTATGAGAGAATAAATAAACTTAAGTCTATAGTGAATCACTCTGCTTGCTGGCAGTTTCAGTGAATGCAACAATTCTCACAAGTTAATCCTTTAATTTTGGACTTTATAAGGGTTGGTGAGTGCTTTGGTTAGCCAGTGTGACTGTGACTGGTTGCACCCTGACTAAAACAAACAAGAAACAAAAATCACTGGGCCAAACGTTGAGATAATTCTGTTAGCGTAATGTCAAATTAAATGTCACAAGATCAGATATGGCTTTGTACTTCCTAGAGCTTTGTAAAATCACCATTATTTCAAATTATAAACTGTCTCTAACCGTAAAGAAAAAGAAACAATCTGTGCCTTTTATTATTGGCTAAACAGAAAAAAATATATACATTTTGCCACTAAATAAATGCATATTTTAAGTTCACCTGAGTGAGTTTACGTGCTTCACACTATAACGTGGATCTCTTACAAGTAGCAAGTTTGTTATTGTCGGTGCCCTTTGCTCAGCAATGCGTCTCTTCTAGCCCATGTTCACTCTCCATGGTAACCAACAGTTGCACTCCCAGGGTTGGCTCAGAGATGCATTACAGCATCAGAATAATGGGGGTTGGGACTGTTTTATCTTTGCAGCAGAACCACCTGTTAATTATGTGGTAAGATGTCTGTTGCCAACACATTGAGCACCTCCAGCTGGATTCAGAATAATCCTTAGACTTTGCCGAGTTGAGACGAGATGTGCTCTACCTCTTACTGTGAACCTCCCTTAGCTGTAAACCTGACAGAATGCTATAAAACTGATTAATATGTCATAATTTCAAAGTAGTTTAAAAATTCCACTGTTTTTCCTTTGTTTTTACTAACAAAAATCTGCTAAAGAGATGTCAGTTTTTTTTTATTCAGATCCCTTTACTCTGATACCCACTTAATAAAATCTAGTCTAGCCAATTGCTTTTAGAAGTCAGTCTTCGTCTGGGAACTGGAGTTGTGTTACTCGAGGCCAGTTTTTGTCTCGTCTCTGTCTCGAACATGCTCGCTCTGCCTGAGGCTAATCCAAATCACCCAAATCTTAGCTGAACTCATTCACTTTTCAGAATTATATGTTTAACTTGTCACCAGCGTTTTTAGATTTATTGGACAATAAATCCAATAAATTGGATTTATAAAATGGTAGTGATATTATGGTGTCACTGCCATAATATTATGATTATGGTAGTGACCTGAAAGTAGTTTGATCTTGGTCTCACTAGCCTCATAGTCTTGGAAAGGAAATGATGGTGTGGGGCTGTTTCACGAGTTGCGTTCGACCTGTTAGTTCCAGTGAAAGGAACTCATAATGTTGCAACCGATGTCGATATTTTGGACAATTTTTTAGCTCCTTACCATGTGGGAACAGTTTAGAAGTGGCCTCCCAGTAAAGCATTGTCCATAAGGGCATGAAGAAACTTGAATGGGCTGCACAAAGTCCTGACTTCAACCTGATTAAGCACATTTCAGACTAAGAGTGGAGACTATGAGCCAGCTTTTCTCATCCAACATCAGTGTTTGACCTCACGTATGGTGTACTTGAAGAATACTGAAAAAATTTACAGACTTCTTGGAACTGATTTAGCTGCAAAAGCTGGGTCAGTGCCATATTAAAGCCTTTGTGTTAAAAATGGGATGTCATTAAAATTCACATGTGTGTAAAGAAAAGGGATTCAATATTTATAGTAATATAGTGTGGCTAAAAAAAGGACAACATGGAGTCAAAAGTCCATATTTTAGCTTTTTATCTCTCTCCTGCAGCTGCACGGATGATGAATGATCAACACATTTATGGTCCTCATTCTGTGTGACAGGTTTTCTGGTCGGTTAGAAGGCAGGCGGATGACGGGAACTGGAAATGCAAACTTTATTTAAAATCATGTCAACAGTGTGAGCAGTCTCACCCTTGAATGTGTATGACTACTAACAGAGAGTGACGGAGGGAAATCATCCGAGAAGGTGTGCACTCAATTACTCAGGAAATGAAAGTGATGTCACCTGTGCAGGTGAGTCATCGGTGTGCAGGAGACTTAATCCTTCAAGTCGCAAAATTTTAGCCAGCTGCGGGTTTGGAGCCTGTTGAACCTTTAAATTGACGTTAAGCTGTTAAAATATATGTATTTTTGACAGCTTGGGGAGAAAATATAATATTTTAGCAACTAGCTCATGATTTAGTACAGCACTGCGTAAATGTTGTAAACACATCCATGCTTAAATGAAAACAGTGTTCCTCTTTTTGTGGTTTTCATTGCTCCACATTCTTCCTCTTCTGTGTGCCTATCACACGTCCTTCAAAGAAGTCGTCCGTTGCGCACCATGGCTCAATCAGACTGCAATCAAGTGAAAACCA
This sequence comes from Girardinus metallicus, assembly GCA_903067095.1. Taxonomy (NCBI): domain Eukaryota; kingdom Metazoa; phylum Chordata; class Actinopteri; order Cyprinodontiformes; family Poeciliidae; genus Girardinus; species Girardinus metallicus. The sequence goes on along the minus strand of CAEGAE010035979.1, from coordinate 35,602 downwards.
GTGGACTTAGGAGGAAGTTATAAACTTGATCCCACAATCAAGGCTCATACCGCCAGACACATGTCGAGCAGGGTGCCGTTATGAAATGGGGAATTTGTTGCAAAACCAGTTTAACTTGCATTTTACATGTATCACAATATGTTCAGTTAATCTTATGTGTTGCAGGCCTTTCAAATAAGGGGGTGTGAGCACGGTTATGAATATTTTATGAGCCTTTGAACAATGGCCTTTTTGAATGGAGCTGGAAGATAATCGGACAGATGCACTTGATTGCAGCTGCCGCAACACAAACCCACTGAAAACATTTCACTGTGCTGCTACTGTTGAAGACACCAAGCATCTGCATTTGCCAGATTGGATTGGTTACTTTCGTGAAATTGATTTTGTCGCTGCTCTCGTATTTTTTATTTTTTTTTTCTGGAACAGATGCATTTTCCTGAACAAATTACAAGCTTATTTTTTCTCTTCCCCCATCCACCTTCCTCTCCAAAAAAACATGCTCTGTGTTGCCTGGCTCAGTGACACGGGCCTCACCACGCAAAGCCAAGACTAAGATGTGTGAGGAAAGCCAAGGCACATGAAGAACCTATTAGGGGGCCTAGCAGCCAGCAGCAACTCTGGGAGGCCAGCCAACAGAGTGTGTGAACAATGGGAACCCAGCTCAACAAAAACATCCTGCAGAAGTGAGGGAGGGAGGGAGAGGCAGGCCAGATAACCCGACTTGGCTGCAACGGTATCAAAACACAGAAGGGCTGGTTTTTAAAGGAGCTAACTTGCCTTCTGTTTGTATCTGACAGAGAAAATGCATCAGGTCAGTGCAGTTCATGCACTGGAAACCTTTGAGTTGAGGTTAAGAGCAGTTCAGCTGCAGCTCAGACGAGAGGGTTCAACAGCTGCTTCAACCGATACCACACGCTTTTTACGTGTTAGAGAAACCAGAAGAAAGAAAAACGGTACTCTTTCTTGACTGAAAACTCCCTGAAAACCACAACCATCCTTTCCAACTCAGTTGCAACGTGTTTTTTCTTCTTTCTTTTTTTTTAAACCAACGCGGCCAACACCCAGAAAGTGTTGCAAGAGAAACACCTCAATCATGTGAAATCTTCTGCTGCTTTTCCCACGACCTATTTATGTAGCAACACAATATCGCATGCACCACAGGATGTCAAACCTGACTCAAATAAACATTTAATTTCAAAATATGCAAGTGATGAGGCTTGTGAACAAAAATAGCTACGGTAATTACCTAACAGAAACCTAAAATTCCCAGTACGTACATTAGAAACTAAGACCGAAATCTTAACAAAACATGACGGCTGGTGTTTCTTAATCCTTACACTCACAAACTGTACAACCATGTTGTAACTTTATCTTAGCCAGAATCCAGCTGTTCTGCGAAGGGTTCAGAGAGTTAATGGAGAACATTGCAGAATAAACAACGTCATGAAGACCAACGAACACACCAGACACATCCAAGACAAAACTGTGCAGAAGTTTAAAGCAGGGTTAGGAGCGAAACAGCAAGCTCTGAACATCTCACTAAGTTCAATTTATCATGCAATGATAGAAAAAAATATGTGACATGTCTAAACCAAACATGAATGTCCACTTAACTGACAGACAGGAGAGCTTTCATGCCAACAGGCCAGCCAAGAGGCCTGCGCTGACTCTAGAGAAGGGGGAAAAGATTCACAGTTCAGGTGGGGAAAATCAGTTGAAAGGACAACCATTAGTCATCCATGTCACATTTTAAGTCACGTTTACTGTTCTTTCCACTTTTTAAATTATGCATTAACCTGTGTAGGACTAAAGCATAAAGTGTCAATGAAATACGTTGACATTTGTGGCTAACAAGTTAGAAGTGTTATGAATACTTTTGCATGATAGTCTCTTTTTTTTTCTAATGTTTGAACTGAAAGTTATTGCAAGATTTTAACAAGACATTCTATATGTTGCAAGCAGAACCAAAACAAAATGAGGTGAAAACATTGATGTGTTTTAAACAAATTATGTGACTAAAGTGAGTTTTGTGTTTTTTATCACAAATTTAGACTTTTGTTGACACAAAATAATCTGAAAAGCAATGCATTGAAGACCAAAGAAAGGTCAGAACATCTGAATAAGAGCAAAAGTTGTACAAGGGAAGAGTTTTTTGGAAAGTTTGTATGTGTGTGTGCGTGTGTGTATGCGCGTGGGTCTTCGTGGGTAACATAAAACCATCTCTCCCACAACACAGACAGGGGAGGGGACCCTACTTTAAAACTGAGCCTACCCACAATGCACCAGGCTCCTTTATCCCGGCAGTGAAAGGATGAGGCCATGATGAATGACAAAAGGGGAGAACTGGGATCTGGGCTGTGCCCGACTTGGAAGCCTGGGAGGAGGTGGGAGGGAAGGTGCGCTTTCCAAAACCAATTCCTTCCATGAACAAAATCCAGCAGAAAGAAGAGGAAGAAACTCATCCATACACAAGATCCTTTTTTTTTTTTTTTCTTTTTTTTTTTTTTTTAGTTTAATGATTTCTTTACTGGCTTGTACACAAACGTACAAAAATAATACAGCACTCATCTCAATGTGACATCACGTCACCATCATCACAGTGTTACAAATGTTCAAAAAGAAAAGTATACAAAAAAATAATAAAACAGACAAGATGGAACATCTGCATCACTCATTAAAGATTCATGTGTTTCCTTTTGCTTGAAATGAAGCAAGAGCAGAAACACATGCTGACTGACCCCCAAAAAATATCTGCACTTACTCACTTTCTTTCTTTTTTTTTTTTTTTTTTCTTCTCCATTTTTTTCTAGAAAAAAAATATCATCTCACTCATGTACACCATTCCGACAGCTGGCTCTGCGCGTCATAAATGTTATGACTCGGTGAGCCGTATAACCACACAAGCGTGCAATTTTTAACCACGTTACAATGATCTTACCATCAAATGTATTATTCCCCCTTTTAAAACAACACAACAGGAAGACAGCACTTCAGAAAAGAAAGTGCCCCAAGATATCATCATCATCATCATCATTAGCATTGATATATATATCCATATGTATATATACATACACCCAATCACAGAGATACACACATCTTTGTTGAAAAACATGTTTTTTTCCACAAAGTAAAACATACATTAGGACATTATCACCTGGAGCGTATACATATACAATAGTATTTTGTTGTGTTTGTTTGTTTTTTTCTATTCAGAAAAAAATTAAATGTTGACACATAAAAGCCAACTTTTCAACAACAGTCATCAGTGCAATATTTTTTTTTCTCAACAAAAAAAAAAAAAAAAGAAAGATCAAGTTTAAACACAAGCGATGCATATTTTATTTGTTGCCTGATGTGAATCTATACCTTGTCGTAGTGGAACTTTATTATAGGATTCTGGATGATTATTCCAGGGAAGTTTCTCAGTCTGGCTGATGACTGTTTAAAAGCCAGTCACACGGGCCCCCATGAGAAGCAAACACAAACACATGTCAGGCACACGTGGAAATAAAAGACACTTAAAAAAAATGCTTCTCATGGGTTGGACCAGTGTTGCTGTGAAGCAGTAGGCTTTAAAAAAAGTAATCATCAATTAGAAAAGACACAAAACAAGCAGCATTGTTAAAAAAAAAAAAAAAAAAAGTTAGGGTGTCATGACTTTCAGAATGTAGCAGGCAAGCTTACAAAATCCAATTTTCCTTTTTTATTTATTGTGTGACATCCTGCAATAGTCATGCCTAGTTTTACTTTTCATAAAGTCTTCATCATCCATCAGTAAGAAGAATCCTGCTCAGTAGTAGAAAATATTCCAAAGCCTTCTGAAGTTACCCCGTTTGAACACTAGGGGCGCGCAAGGCTCTGTATTTTTGTGCAATAAAACTCCCTGCATTTACAAGTCATGCTATACAATGAAAAAAATAAAAAAAATAAAACAGGCTGATGAGGACACAGAGAAAGGAAGAAAGAGTAAAGTTGAGTTCAGAGGCAGGGGGGCTCGTGCTTTAGTCAGCACTGGTTTGGTTGTAGTGTAACATAAACTGTCTTGACTGAGGAATGCATTGCATCTTCTGCACCGAAGTCCATCGTCTCTGTTAAGGTTACATAGCAGACAGATACTGGCATGATTGGCAGGGCAAGCTGGGAGAAGGCGGAACAGCTTGAGAATACTTTACAGTCGAGGTAGCTGGGAAAAGGGCAACCAAACGAAAAAAAATATAAAAAAGAAAAGAAAAGTCAGTTTAATTGAAAGTCCTCTTAAGGGACAACAGGCTAAAGCTGTGTGGGTCATCTAAGGAGGAGGGAGGTTGCAGGTTTGCACTAAAAAAAAAAAAAAAACGACTAAAAAGAAGAGTCTGAAGCAGCTTGAGTCACCCACTAAACTCTGACTCTACAGGTGTTTTTCTTTTAAAAAGTAGAACCACAATATATTCAAAAATGCATCTTTTCAATGTACCTTCATAAATATAAAAGAAAAAAAAAACAATAAAATCAGCCTGCTTTCACAGTGATGACTAGGATGTTAACAGAATACTGAAAGGAGATTATAAAGTGAAATCCAAATTTTCCTTTTTTTTTTTCTTTAATGACAAACAAAGCGAAAGCAGCGGTTCTTAATACGATGACCACCAGGGCGGAGTGGTCGCACTGGCCTGAAAGGTTGGGACACCAGCAATGGCAAAATGTGTGTTTGCAGAGCCCATTCAGCTACTGTCAAAAAGGTAAAGCTATTGTGTACAGTACTTCACAACAACGATGGAGTCACTCACAGGGTTCCTACACTGTATGGAAAAATTAAATAAATTCTGGAAAAACGTTTCTGTCTCCAGACTTTATTCACTGTCCCGTTGTCTAAATGCTGCATCCATCCGCGCTTGGAATCTGTGATTTTTTTCAGGTTTCCTTTTCCAAAGCTTGACCTCAATAAAATAAAATGTCTGAAGTAAGTAGATAGTGAACTTTGCAAAATGAGAACTCTGTTGATGTGAGTCCAGAAACATGTGGAGTTGTGACAGGAAAAACGAGCAGGAACCCTGAATACATAAAAAAATACAGTTGCAGCTGTATGATCCTCATTTTGAGTTTATAATATGAATTAATTTAGGGAAAAAAAAGAGAGACCTTAGGAAACCAACCGGAGGGCTTCTCCTCTTGTTCATGCGTCTTCCCTTTCAGATATTCCAGCATGCAGCCGAGCAGCATCAAGTGCCGTGTTTCACATAAAAATAACTTACAAAAAAAGCGGGTTTTTTTTACAGGACAATGAGGAGCAACAGGTCAAATGTGCTCTCCCACAAAGAAACAGTTCACTTTGAATGAAAAAACAGGGCCATCTGCACTCCACTGTCCACGCACGTATACACACACACACACACAAACACACGCAGATACGGTGTGACAGTTTCTTCTATAATGACACGATGTTGTATGAACATTCAAGGCGAAAGCTTTAAGTACCAACAAGCTCACCGAAGTGAGGTGCATTTTGTGAGAGATTCACGATGACGCGCTGCGTGATTGTGTGTGAGACAGAACCGGCCCAAGGAATAAGTGAAAAAGAGCACTGCTTAGGGCCCCAAAGCAATCATGTTTTGGAAAGAATATAGATTTAAAAATTACAGATTTATATAGTGAAGTTAGTTTAGTTTTATAGTTGATTAGATTGTTTTGGGAAAGTTAATTTCAAAGATTAGAAATGATATTAAAAAAAAAGAACAGCAAATGGACTAACAGTAAATAATTACAGTGCAGTTCAATGTTTTGCATTTGTTATTTCTGGGCTTAAATTATAATTTTTGCACACTGTAGCTGGATTTGAATAAGTCTAATTTATTTATCTTTTGTGGCCTGGGAAAAAGTTGCAAATATTACACCATAAAGTGCTGAAAAACACAGTTAGCTTAAATATTACAAGATCGTACTTCTAAGATGCTTGCATTTAGATCGTCTGCATCAGTTTGGCTTTAAGTCTAGAAACATCCCAGTGCAACCAGTCAAATTTTTTCCCATCTTCATAGAAACCTGTGATTTAACTCTGCCAATGGTCGCTGGTGATTAATTGAAAAAAGTATGTGGCCCCCCACATCAAATTCTGCTAAAGGCCCCTTACAACCTCGGGCCGGCTCTGGTCTGAGTGAACCATGCGGTGCGCACAGATGGCCCTGTTTGGTTTACAGAGAGGGGAGATTTTTGCGCAAGTTTATTTCCTTTTCATATATTTTGGCACAAATATGTAAATAATGGCAGCTATGTTTTGAAAAGAGCATGTTTTCTCCGTGCGTTGCAGTTTTAAGATTGAATTTGTTGCTGATGTGTTTTGCTCTTTTTTTTTCTTTCTTTCTTTAATGTTCTACTTTTACCTGACAGCAGAGACAGATCACCGGGCCCCAGAGGAATACTTGGCCTTGGTGATGAGGTATAGCACAATGTCCTGGTGGCCCCCGAAGGCGGCAATATGTAAAGCGCTCCACCCTTCCCTGTTAGCCAGTCGGATGTCTGCGCCGAACTTCACCAGCAGCTTCACCAGCTCCAGGTTGCCGTCGATGACGGACTGGTGGAGCGCTGTCTGTCCCTCCGGCCCGAAGGAGTTGACGTTGAACTCGCAGTTTGTCATGTTCTGCAGCAGCGAGTGCAGCTCCTTGGTGTTCCCCTTCTTCACTGCCTCCTGGAAGACCCTCTGCGGCGCGGAGCAAGTCGACACATCCGCCTGGCTCATGGTGGCAACTCGCTGAAGTTTGAGGGGGAACGAGAAATAATCCTGCCTCGGCTCTAAAGCTGTGTCGAGCGTCTCTGGTCTGGTAACAGTGCCACAGTTATGCTGGATTACACCCAGTTTTAAGGCACTTTAACGGTGGAAGATCACTGGATATATCCCAAAAAAGGACGAGAGGGAAAACGGCACACCTGGTGTGCAAAAACGTTATTATTCGAGAAATCCTAAATCCCCTAAAACATAAAAGTGTCAAGGAGCGCTCCAGGGGTCTCTGGATGTAATTTTCCTTCTCTAGTAGCAGCAGCAGGTAGCCTTGGACAGGGAGATGAAGAAGAGACACCTCCGATTTCACTGGGGAGACTGGAAGTATGACCACAATCACCAAAGGGCAGCCTCCTCGTTGTTGGGTCCCCTTCGGCTTTCCTCCAACGTCCAACCAGCTTCCTGGCTATATGTGGCTGCTCATGTGGCCATGCAGACGTCTGAGAGAGACAAAAATAATTTTCAAAAAAAAAAAAAAAAAAAAAAAAGAAAAATCACAAAAGATGTCCGCATGTATCCAAATTCCTTACACACATTCCGCCACATCCAAGAATGAGACAGCGCGACAGAGGAGAGGAGAGCTCTGTGCGCACACGTTTACGCACGGATCTCCCCAGGCTTGCGTCCCGCAGCCAAACTGCAATCCGCTGACTTACCTGCTTCAGATGGACGGGTCCGTGTTGTGGCGACAGATAAACCACTTTTGCGGGGCCCCGGGATGCGTGTGTTCCTCCTCCTCGCGGTCCTTGTGAGTCTCTGCCCTGCGCCGTGCTCCGGGGGAATAGTTTTACGCGTCCTTTATTTGCATGACAATGCCTTCCCGAAGAATCAACTGTGGAGGAATGGGCGGAGAAGCGCGGAGGTTATAGGCTGCCGGCTGGGTTAGAGGGAGGGATCAGAACCTTGCCTGTGTGTCTGTGGGGTGGGCGGCGTGGTTTTCAGGGAGAGAGAGAGAGAGAGAGAGAGAGAGAGAGAGAGAGAGAGAGAGAGTTGTTGGTGGTGGGGGGTTGGAGGTCCAAATAATGTTGCCACAGAATGTTTCTGTTTTGAGCTCTATATCTGATATCCTGCTTGCCACGCAGTGGAGCGAATTGAAAGGAGTGTCGCAATAAGAACCGATGAGGTATTATGGTCAACAAGCAGGGCCGGATAAAGATTATATGGGGCCCTAAGGCTGGATACCACAGTTCAACTACCTTCTCATTTTAATGATCCGTACTTGAATGTCTCACTGTATGATAAACTTAAGTAAAAGTACTATGGTTTCTTGGTCTTATACAAACATTTACTGGAAAAATGTACAACATGTTGTGTTTTTAAAAAAAACAAACAAACAGAAAAGCAACAATTATTTTCGCTACTACTAAGGCAACACGTTGATTCTGATTGTAAATCAGTCCAATACATGACAGCTATTTATTTTTTGATAATAATACATATGTATGAGCCAAAAAATATAGAACACCTGCTAAATTTAGAAGTTCAGCGGATCCCAATTTTTTTGTGGTTTAGTATTTTGCGAATTCCCCTATTCCTATTTTTCTTTCTTTCTTTTTTTTACGGAACGAAACTCAAAAATTAGCTGGAGAAAAGTTGCCCACTTGCAGCTATTTTCTCAAATACTTGAAAGAAAATGTAGTGCACGGTGCATTTTAAAATCGACAGGTGGCGCTCTTTTAGTTATCAGATCATTGCTATCTGCATCTTATGCTATCAAAAACATTTTGCAGCCACCAAATTGTTAGCGAGGGAAAAGCGCTGTTGCAAACTTTCATCCAGGCGACTGGAAGTTCCCAACACAACTATGCTTCATCCCCAAAATGCCATCCCAAAATGGCATTTTTGGGTCGCGCTTTATTAAAGCAGTTTTCAAAGTGAGACTTGGTTCCTGTGTCTATCATGACTATTTCCTGTCCCTGATACTGCATCCTGAGAATGGTGTGCTCAAATTCAATACAATAAGGCTTGAGACAAAGTTTAAATGAGAGTTCTTATATCTTCCTTGTGAACGTTGCTTTATTCTTGCTGTTTTATCAATATGACCAGATTTGTGCAGTGTACAACAGCTGTACGCACCTAAACTGTGGCTACCTTGACGATTGTATTGTATCATTTCCATTTTCAGATGGTTTATAGTGCTCCGTGAGATGTTAGTAATTTTGTATATTATTTCAGAACCAAAACCTGCTTTAGACTTCTGTACTGTCTGCTGTATTCATTGATCATTATGAATCTGTCTTTTGATGTTACAAGCCTCTACTTATTCACCAGTAGATTTATGAATGAACGTTTTATTTAGGGGCAATTGAGTTAAGAATCAAAATGGCAAAAATAAGTTTTAAAAATGTATCATTTTCTTTTCCCTTCAAAATAATGCATAATTTTTTTTTATAAGTGTAAGTGTAATGCGAGAAATAAGGGAATGACCGGTGCTTATTTCAGCACAAGCTTAGTTCCAGGGGGTCCAAACGGCACAGAAATTTGGATTTACCAGCTTGTACGGGCAGGAATGACCTATAGGAACCAAAAGGTATAAATAGCAGTCAAATGAGTCCCAAACGGGCCCGGGCTCCCCGTGTAAAAACACCTCCGATGAGGAGATTATAGGTAGTTGTTTAAATCATAAACGGCGGATATAGTCCAGTTGTTTTTAAAGCGACTAGACTGTGAGACTTCAAATAACAAAAGCCCTGCGCTACTTCCTTTCTGCAAGTGAAAAGAAGTGACGCTGTGCGCAGATTGACACGCCGCTCAGCTGCCCCCGCCACCGTGGGAACCGGGCGCCTGCGTGTGTGTGTGTGAGAGAAGAGAGAGAGGCGAGGAGGGGAGGGGAGGGGAGGAAGGGGGAGTGAGGTGGTGACAGATGCAAACACGGTGAGACGGAGAGAATACGTGTTAAAGTCCCCGAGAAGCAAGCAGTAAGAGAAACCGCTGAGAAGGAACATCTCTGCCTCGATCAGAAAGCTCCGTTTGGCGGCTCCGGAGTTTATCTCATCTGTGTAACACTTTCTGAGCAGCTCGCTGCTCTAATGGTTTCACGCTGTCCTAATTTTCCCACACTCTGAACTGTACCTTTTGGCGCACATTCTGACTTGTGATGTGCGCGTATGAGTGGTGCGACTGCAGCGGAGATCCCACGGCCACGGATGAAGAAGCCGCGCATGCAGATTTCAATACGGGGCGGCACTCTTTATATGACTGCAAGCATGAGCTGAATGACGGGTGTCTATTAAAATTAGAGGAAGCTGACGGCGATCGGTTCATTTTTGACCATAACAAAAACTCTGCGCCTTCAACGATTAAAACTTAACCACACTTTAGATAACACGCTGACTTTTGAATTCATAGTTAATTTTAGTTGTGCAGTAATGCTCTCCTTCCCCTTTGTGGTCACACAGGCTTGATTAACCACTTCACTTACACCGCTGTCATTTATGTGTGTATCATCGTGATAACCAAAACAGAAACAAGAAGACCAAGGAAAATATTTTTTTTTTCGTGAATAGCTCAGTTTTTTACATGCTACCTGTGAAGGCAGTTTGACAGGAGCCATTGTTAACCTGTGGCCACGGTATGGACCCATTTCTCAGCCACTCACCCCACGCTCATTTTCCGCAAGCTGGATTGGTCCCAAGTGAATCTGTGCCAACGTGCTTCGTGTTTGCAGCTCACTGGGTTTACCAAGTATCAGCAACATTAACAATACCCTATGAATGTATCTGCTGTGTCTCACAAACTAAAATAAGCTTGAATTCAGCAACACATCTGGGACCCATATGTTTCCCACTTTTAATCCAAAGGGTTTGCTTTGTTTGTTTTTTCCACATCAACCAAGTAAATATAACATGGGAGTTTATGTAACCTGTGGAAAATCCCATATGGACCCCATAAGAATGATTCTTGCTGAAGAAGACAAGTTCACACTCAGCATAGCCTCTACAGTCTATGAGAGCCCCTCTCTTTATCTTGAGTTTTCTTGAATCAAATCTATAATTAACATAGGGAGATTATCCAAATGTAATATTTGGATAATCATATGGGGTATATTACTCTACCCATTTGGCCAAGAATGTTAGCCCCCTTATGTTGGCTGTGACTGGTTTGACTTGTACTGATTTTCTTCCAAATAAATTTTGTTTCAGTTGAACACATTTTTTATGACTTGTGCGGTTTAGGCTTAAAGGTTATTCAGATGTTAATGAGATGTAGATCTATGTGTAAATATAAGACTTTAGGGTATCTACTGTTTTACCAACTTGACACGGATCTCCACCAACACCATGACAGTCTGGAAACCAAAATACATTAACAAAGAATGCAGAATGTGCTGCAGTTTCGGATTTTGGAAAACCTAATCATAAGGATTTCTGTGATGCATTTTTTTTTTTAAGTCAGGGCAGTCATGTGATTGGTCCGCAAACTGACTCAGCAGCAGCATGACCATCACAAACATAGAACAGATGGCTCTCAACACCTCCCACCCCCACTTTTTGGATCACATGAATGGACAGAAACGGCAGAGAAAGAAGTGTGGCGAGCTCTCCAGGGTTCCTGGATCAAAATTTCAAATGAATCCTCTTAAAATTACATGTGTGCAAAGGGACTTGAAAAGTTTGTGCCAGTTCCAAAATAAAAACAGTTCACGTAAGATCGGGAACTCATTAAAACCTTTTAATTTCTCAGCGCAATAATTTGTATAAGACCTTTGTGCAGTTTGTGTTTTGTTGCCTTTTTTCCCTTGGTCTTTGCAGAACATTTTCTAGAAAACCAGCAACATCTGTCGGCCATCACAGCTTTAGTTGGAGCCAGTTTAAATACTTGGAAAGCGTGTGCACAAACTGAAGAAGCCAAAAGTTTCTTTTCTGAATGAATTTCTCCCCCAAATACAGCTTCACCCCACTGTTTTTCCAAACTTCACACCTTCTGTTAATATCACATACACTTTGACGGAAAATAAAACTTTTTTAATATCAAATGTGCGCGTTACGCGTGCGTAAATGCGCACAGTAATAGGAGTGACCAAAATTCACCGAGGATACACTGAATGGAAACCGGTGGCCTCTGCAGCTTAGTAGCTATAGATATAGATACAATTTTTGTTAGCAAAATGCGTGTTTGCTTATAGAGAGTCATAAGTGCAAGATTGTGAATGGGGCGTCGGACAAATCGAGGCAACTCGGTGCTCTGATTCGAGATCTGGCGCTTGGGGCCGAAGGGACCGGGGCCAGACAAGACAGGAGGAGACTCCCAGTCCCCCGTTCTCCTGGAATGCACGTTGCTAAAAATTAAAAAAAAAAAAGAAAGAAAGAAAACAGAAAAGAAAAAGAGAAAGAAAAAAGAAAACGAAAAACCACAGAAATGTTGGCTTCTCATTCATAGAGAATTAAACCATGAAGGAAATTATCATTTTTTTCTTTATTATAACCAGTTTCTTTCACATACATAGAAAAAAAAAAGAAAAAAAAAAAAGAGAATGCATGTGTGTGTGAATGTGAAGGAGAGAGAGTGAGAAGAAGGTGACGTATAACCAGGAGGGAGGGTCCTCTGAATCCAATTCATTCCGGACACCACGTGTCCTCAGAGCGTGGGAAAGAGGCGAGCTTTTCTTCCCAGCGAAGAAAGAGCGTGGATCAAATAACACGACGCTGCAGCGCAGAGCTCTGTGCAGACAGGAGCTGCGACCACCCGGACAAGGACAGTCCGGGAACCGCATCATGTCTGCTTTATCCATACCAATAAAATATTTCAGGGGAGTTTAATGCAACTGCAACAATTATAAAGTCTTATTTATGGAAGCTTATGGCTGTAAGCCGAGATGCGAATGTGTGTGTGCGTGCGTGTGTGGTTCAGGCTGTGCGACAGAGCAGAAAGAGTTTGCATGAGCTAAATCTGTATTGTAAAGCAATGGTTTGCAGATTTCGGATCTTTTTACACAGCGCTGCGCACATTAGTTTCTCATCAACCTTTTCCCAGACCATTAAAGATAATTTCTAATGACTTAATTGGAAGCAACAATCTAAATTCCAAAATGGATATGCTTTTACAAAAATTAAATGTTTGCTTGAATGTTCTTAGGATACTCATTACTAACCTACAAAGCTGAGAATTTGTCAACCCCGTCAGTGGACTTTTTTTTTTTATTTATTGAACTTTGCCTATATGTTTCTGTAATCTGGACTAATTTTTATTAATCTGCGCATTTAGGAGGACATTTGTTATGTTTCCCCTTTACATTTTTCACATCCGTGTCTCCCGCATTTTTCTGTGACATCTTCAGATACACAGTTACTTTTTTTAAAAAAAAAAAATCTCTGTAGCTGAAGTCTCTTCAACAGGTGAAGATATGGAACATTAACAAATAAAAATAAATGGCATGTCTAATGTAGCTGAAATTTCCTTAAAAATAATTTGAATAAATTAGATGGGAAAATTGTTATGCTGAAAATAATAGCAATCATATTTATAATAATTTCTAAAGAGAATTTCTTGCAGTGTAGCGCAAAAAAAAAGTGACCACACAACAATACATACACAGTTATAATAATAAAATTTAAATGATTTGTTAATTGGTATATAGCAAGAGTAACTAAATGTTTTAGTTTACTCACGCTTATTAAAAGATATATCAATATGATTCAAAAACACCTGGACACACAAGGACACTGAGGATTTCTAAAGCTGATCTTAACTGTAATTATGACAGCTCTACTTATATTGCTAAATTAAGGAGCAATATAAGGATCTCAAACCCCAGATGTTGTCCTGCAGCTGTTGCCGCTTAAATTCAGAATCTGAACACTAATTTACCTCAGTGACTATGAGCCGTCTGAAAACCACTGCGGCCGTTTTGATGCCTGTGATCAATAGAAGAAAGCCCACATCTGGCCATCGTTAGAGATTCCTACATTTTATGGGTGTATGCCTTTTGTTGTAGCTTTAACAGAACGCACACCATAAACATTTACAGAAAATACCAGAAAAGCTCTAGTAGCACGAACCTCACTCTCTTTGGGCCGTTTTGGATAAAGGACCATGTTATGCAATCACACAAATTAATGTGGGATTAGGAAAGAGAGCAGAAAATATGAGTGGATTCTTCTGCTATGGGGAGGTTTCTTCTATGAGATCTGACCCATCTATTGCCAGAAACTCCCCCATGTTGGTATTACGTCTGAAACACATCAGAAAACCTTAGAAGATCTCATCAGTCTGTTCATTCTCAGTCCATCAATTCATGTGACTTGTTTTCAGAACATGGAAAATGTGAAAAAAACAACCAGTTACAAGACTTACTGAAAGTGTTGGATTCCAACAGCAGTATTTATCACACACAATTTGTAAAAAAAAAAAACATGTAATCTATGCAGCATTCTTCAGTGAGGAAGAAAAAATTATCTAATGCCATTAAATCACATCTAGACTTGAGATGTCTAGGTGTACTCCTTAAAAAGCTGATATGGACAGAAACAAGGCATTTTTAAGATGATGAGTGTCTGGGAACTTTTGTTTAGTAATCCACCACTCCCTCTTCACCTGGTTTAAGTATGACATAACACACATGTCAAAGGCCATTCAAAATGGAAAAAAACCAAGAGAATTTACAAATTAATTAAATTGAAAAAAACAAATAATTTGACACAAAATAAACTTTGAGGCTGGACAAGAACTGATTTCTCTTCTTTCTTTTTGTTTGTTTTACTACCACGCACAATCAGCAGTATGGTCATGTAATGGCCAATAATCACAATGTACATGTTAACCAGAAACAGCCTTTTTTGTCCTACCAACAAAGCCTGAAGGTGGAGTTTTATAAACTCTTGTAGGACTTTAACTAGAACCGTTTTGGTCAGCTGAGACTAAGATTTGAATCTTCAGCAACAAGTACTTGCGTTGCATCTTGTGTGAAACAAAAGTTATTTATTAATAACCTGCAGAGCACTTTGACGTATGGAGGAGGATCTGTGATGCTGTGTCCCAGTTTCTTTTCTAAACGCCATGTCATAAAGGACTCTTAAAAAACAGAGATAGTTTCAAATAAAAATTCAGCCTCTGCCAATGTTGGAAACATAAAATTAGCTTTCTTTCATTGTCATCTCAGGACAATGAAAGAAAGCTAATTCTTTTATTGTACTACAACAGAAAATCCTATAGTTGAGCTAAAGAGAAGCGTTTATAAGGACCGTGAATGATCTTGTCCAAAAGAGGAAACACCAAGCAATATTCATCCTTGTATTTTCTAACCTTCTCCAACAGCAGGGAGTCAAATACTTGTGGCACACACATGATTCATGTAATTATGTACATAGTTCTGAACTTGGGATGCATAACTGAATAAAAACCATTAAAGGCTTGATTTTTCAACATTTTAATTTAATTTAAATCTTTAGGCCCCAATAAACAAGGATGCTGTCTATACCTTTTAAAGTGAAAAAAAGTTTCAAATTCAAGTAAAATTCTACACATCTGATTGTAAACAATCAAAAATAGAAACATTCAGATAAAGAAAAAACAGACAAAATAGCTAGGATTGTTAACAAATCAGTCTTTGTTGTACTAAAATAGTAATAATAAAAATAATAATAATTAAAAAAAAGAAACCGTGCCAGGATTAATTTCCTGGCACGGTTTCTCGTCAAAAATCAACAGCGTGACATAAATCTATTAGCTAAAACTCCTGGGCTTGGAACTGCTGGCATTCATTCATTAGACACAGACTGCATGAAAGATAAATAACTGAATTATTGACAAATAATTTAGTTATTTGTCAAAGAACTGACAAAGAACTGAATTATCGACAAATAATATAAATAAAAACTTAATACAAAATATAAAAATGAGCCATCAATTGAATGGCCCGGCAACTGAGATGTGATCCTTTTCTGTTATGTGTAAGACTTCCTGGAACAAAGAGAGGACACGGCCAAAGTGAGAGCCTTCCCAGAACACCTTGCCACATCTGGTGCAGACATAGAACAGGGGTATCCTCTGCAGCAAGGCGGGGGGCACAGTGTGGAGCTGAATGGGCGACCCCCCGGGAAAGGTCATGGTGTCGCGGTCCAGTCCTGAAAGGGAGGCCCAGCGACACTGAGCGGCGTACCTGGGGGGCTGAAGGGTCATGCTGGGGGTCAGGGTGTCATCGGGCCTCAGCTCTTCCTGTTGACAGGATTTCTCAAGCATGTGGTCAATGGTGTTGTGATCCTGCAGAAATCCTGAAAAAGAAAAACAGAATGAACATTTTAAATTCCATGCAGATAATCCTAATATAAACACTAATAAACTTCCATTTGCATTTAGTATACCTTTCTCTTTGAGCATTGTTTCCATATCAGCTCTGGGAATGGACACATATTCATCGCTGTTACAAGCCTGGAGAAAAAAAGAAATATGAAATACGAGAGACAGAATCTGCTTCAAAACCTCAGGAACACATATATGTGTTTATTTGTAAGATATGTATGAAAATAAAAACTGGGGCTTCATTTTCATCTTTAAACTAAAAACAAAAAAAAGCAAACAATTTGCCTCAAATTAAAAATTAATTTGTACTTGAGTTTTTCCCATGAAAAATTCAGTATTAGGGTAAGACTTACCCTAATATTGTTATTTGGTCAAGTTTATTTACATTAAATAGGCTTTATTTTTTCAATTAAATAAAATATCAAAACTGCTTTTAAGAGCAAATCAAGCACATAAAATTAAAATATTTTTAAACAACATAAGAAATTGAGGATCCATCAGCACAATAGACAGAATATTGTATGAGTTTTCCATAGTTTGTTCTTGAAGCACCAGGGAATACTTGGTTTAAAAGGATACAGTATTTCACATATTCCTGTTGTTTATCTTTCCAAATTAGATATATTTTGATTGTTTTATGCGGGATACAAAGAGGTCTTTAAATAGTTAATTCCTATAGCTGTTCAACATTTTATGAAGCTCTCAACAAGTCCAGTCCATCTTATTTATCAGAAGTATTATTATTTAAACTCTCCTGAACCTGAAGATCATATGGGAGCAGATTATCAATCTGCTGACCTGAGGACTTTTGAGTGTGTTGTAGTTTTTAGAAATAAACTGAAAACAGATTTTTCCTTTCACATTTAGAATGGTTCTTTAGATAAATTGACTCTTTACTCGGCTTTTAATTTGGCTCATATTTCACTTTTAACAATAATTCATGATTATTTTTAGAAATATTGTTATATTTGTGCTTAGTTCACATAATTTTAATCCCCCTTTATGAATTTATTGGCCAAGTTTTAAGACTACAACTATATTTCCCTCACACACATTTTATCGCACACCATTTTAATTTGCTTTTATTTCAAATCATCATCACAGCTTTATCAATTTCAACCAATTTTGGTAAAACTAAAATAAAATGACAATAATGTATGTTAATGGACTGGAGATGGTAAAATGACATGTGAGCCAAGAACTAGAAAAAATATCACCAGCCAGTGATCCATCTTTAATGGGTGGAATCTGAAAGCATCAATGTTAAATATTTTACACAGCCTGATGCAAAAGATTAATTTTCCTACAGACTCAGCAGTAGTAGGAAGGGTCGGCTCAGCTCAGCGATGTTTCTTAGCTTCAAAGCAAAGTGTCAGGCATGTTAAACTATCTGGAAGCAAGCCTGCATGGCCCGCTCACTAGTGTTGACCCTTTCACGTCGATAGCAATCAGACGTTTTCCCAGGTTGTTGCTCCGGTGTGAAAGGGTGTAAGTGTTACTCAAAGATCCAGTCGGGGTGTTAGTGTGTCAGTAAAGACACCGTTTACGCCAGAGTGATTGTCACAGGTTCCTGCTGGGCTGTCCTTCTTCATGGTAAAGGTCTCACTTGGTGGGACATTAGTGACCTCCTGCTTGCCGGCCTCTAACACGAACACACACTTGTCTGTGAGCCATTCTGACAGCACGTCAGTGCTAAAAGCCTTGTCAAAACACCTAAGCTCCACCTTGTAAACAGCATTCCAGTCAGGATTGGGCAGTAAATCAAATCTGGCTCATACGAGAGATCCTTAACAGGCCCGCTTAATCCTTGTCACTCTTTACCTGGGAAAAAAAATAAAATCAGGAGCGAACCCGGAGACTACGCCCACTCAGCACAAAAGCAGGTCGTCTCCTCTGTGTGCACATGCGGAGCAGTGTTTGCCTCTGTGGTGACTGAGGTCAGGACATGAGAAAGCTGCAAGAGACAGTGGAGGTGTGGGAACAGCAGAGGTGTCTGCTTTGTGTTTACTTCTCCCTTGGTGCATCTCATTTACTCTGCCTCACATCACACACAAACCAGCAAAAACGCAACCAGAAGAGCTGAGAAGGGGCTCAAAAGTTGCATCACATGCGCAAACATATGGGCATGATGGCGGCGGCCAGCACGACAGAGCGAGCTATTTGTTCAGCTCAAAGTTTCCCAGCTTGGAGCATGCCAGAACCTGCTCTGAACTCTGAAGGCTGAACCACAGACTGGCAGACAAACACACATCATCTCACACACGCAACCCCCATATTCTGTAACTCTTCAAAACCAAGAAAATTACAATCCTGGAGTGATTTAATACACAATTAAGTTCAGTATGAAGAGAAATTATTTTAATTTGAACTAATCCGTCATGTCAGTCATTTTAAAAGACGCCTGCAAATAGA
Source organism: Girardinus metallicus (assembly GCA_903067095.1). NCBI lineage: Eukaryota > Metazoa > Chordata > Actinopteri > Cyprinodontiformes > Poeciliidae > Girardinus > Girardinus metallicus. The sequence continues at coordinate 17,202 of CAEGAE010035979.1, read as the reverse complement.
TAGTGGTTACAGCTGGTGTTGGTCTTTAGCATTTTACATGCTTTAGTCAAATTTAGGACTTTTCAAAATTATTTTTCAACTGAACACAAACTAGTGACTTAATAGATTTTAACTTACTTAAACCTGCAGTATGCAATGATTATAAACATGATTTTTTTTTTTTTTTACATATTTGTTAAAACCAACAGCTGGTCCTAACAGTATAAGACAGATAATCTGTAAAAGACAAAAAAAAAAAAATTCAAGCTCCTCTCCCTTCTCCCTGTGGTCCATCTGTAAACTGCAGAAATACGCAGTTCTATCAGAAACAACTAATCAGAGTCAGGAGGACTTGGCGCTGTCAATCATCCTGCGTACACACTGCTCACACCCTTCCCATTGCTCTCTGCTGCACTACTGCTAGTTCCCCACACTGAAGCCTGCCAGAAATGCACAGGCTATCAATTAAGCATGGCCACTGGTGATTGAGAATTAACAGTTCCCTGTTCATCTGCTATTGACGTGTTTCTAACACCGAGTTGTTTCTCTGTCATTAGCACATTGAGCAACACATACATGTAGTGATTAGCAACATTAAGACCTTCCTGCTGGCTCTGGTATGGTAGGATGGCAGTAGCACCATAGGGGGGAGGCAGAGAAGCTCAACTTTCAGTTTTTATTTACAGATTATTTGTCTCATGTTATACTATCACAACACGGTGATAGATTTAAGAAACATGTACAAAATATTTTTTTATAAAAAGGTACAAGCTGGAGCTTTAACGGGAAAAAATAAGTTATTGATGTTAAATAAATGAAATTAAGAATAAACTAAGTCGAAATGTATTGACTCTGGAACTTGTTTTTACAGCCTACTCACCTAACTTCAAAGTCGTTTTAGAAAATCCAGGTCAAACCTTTTCAAATATAGATTCTCTCATGATGAAGAAGCTGGTAGTCAATAACATGAAGGAGATTTTACAAGCAATGAGACAATTTTATCAGTAAAAAAGGACAGAAGCCATGACTAAGCAAATGTACACATTTAAGCCGTAATAGAATACAATTTAAAAGTCTGGACAATCTGCCCATATATGAGGCTTTTAAAGGCCCAGACTTGGGAACATTAAACCTGAGACCCAATACAAAACCCTGCTGGACTACTTACAAAGTTTCGGTCTAGTCCAAACATGCAGCTGCCATGAGATGGCACATTAAAACACAAATTGTTTTCTTCTATGTAGCTTCAGTAAAACCTGAGCTGACATATTTGTCAAACCTATTTACAAAAAAAAGTCAAACTTTGGATGTCTTCACGTACTTTAGATTATGTCTGAAACCAACATGTGGCTTTAGTTTGTCGGTCCTGACACGATTAATAGAAGTGATGGCTCCATGTTCTCCAAGTGCATGTGTCTGAATCGCTCTATTTCATAGAAACTGTGAAACTAAGCTACATTACTTATGGCTTTAATTTAGTATTATTAGTATAACATAAGGAGTATTCGATGTCTTTCCATTTCTGCTTTAAAATATATTACACCTTTTTTGCTTCTTCAGCAAGTCACAGTATGGCCATACTGTGAACAATGTGTGATGCTGAGTCTAAATAGATAGAAGTTGAAGAAAAAAGAGGGAAAAAAAAGGGGGATAGATGAAAGGAGACAGAAAAAGTAGGGGGTGGGTGATAATTTTCCCCCTAACAGACAGACACACACACACTCACTCTCGACACTGTAGGCAGCTCCCATGGGAAAATCCTCCACCAATCTCCAAAGGCAGTGCTACGTTAGTCACATGGTTTAACCAACTAATCAGGAGCTGGAAAACCGATTCAAACTGTGGTTAGTCAGGTAAGGGGCAGCGTGGGAACCGGTGGGAAGAAGAGGGGAGCGGAAAAAAACGCACCTCTATTTCCTTGGAAATCTCCCTCAATTTCTGTTTGTATGCAAATTTTAAGCACAAAGAGGTTTAAAAAATGCATACCGTAACACAACATAAAAGGTTATGTTGCAGTATAAAATGTAACCTTTCTTTCCTAGAAACTGCAACTGTGCTGCCAGGAAAGCAAAGGACAAAACCAACCCCCCCAAAAAAAGAAAAAGAAAGGTTGTTCCCATGATCCCATGTCTGGGAAACTGTGCCATCACTGATTTATTCTGCTGAGGAGACAGAAAATTCTGCTGATGCTGTGAAATCATTGAGATTTACAAGCCCTACTGAGACAGGCATCACTTCATTGTCCAGCAGGATGTCTTTGTTGCTTCTTCATATTGGGCAGAATAGCACTTAAAATTTAAAAATAGCACAGTAGTGTTGCAGAGTCAGCAGCGACAACAGCTTTTGGTCTTTCTACTGAGGTGCCTGCTTTTAGTTACAGTAGGGATAGGCTGCTTCTGGTACCAAGCTATACAGAGTGGAATCATTTCATTTGAGTCGAAACACGGAGATACTAATTAGAAACACATGATGTACAGGATTTACATCTTGGTGTCTGCATCACTGGGAAATAAAGAACAGATTGATCTGCTACCAGCTGATACAGAAATTGAGGAATTGAGTGTATGAATTTATGAGAATCGGTTTGTTAAGACAGAATAACTTATCACTGCTAGTGACAATTAAGTTTTTTATGTATATTTTGTTTCCACTTGTATTTTTTTTTAGTATTTTTTGTATAACAACATATTTAAAAACATAGATTGTCAGTTTTTAAAAGGACACATCAGCATGATGATATCAGGGAAAATGTCGTGTTGTGTTTACTGTTCTGCAAAGTGCAACAGATACAGTTTTTGAATGTTAAACTGAATTACGTACTGCCCAAAAAAAATCGTTTGCAGAAGGATGTCTACTAATGAGATGGTGTTTGTATTGTTTTTCTCCCTTTCACTGTTTAACCTAGTTATCTAGTATTTATAGTGTTCTGGTTGATAACCCGTTTTAGTTTTTACAGCTCCTATGGGATGTTCTCAAACTTTTTTTTAGGATCTAAAAGTAACACAAAGATTGAAGCTCTGCGAACTTGCGACAGGATAACCGACCACAAAGCCTTTTTGATGAATTGAGAGGCCCGAAGCCAGATCAGATTTCTGATCCCATAAAGAAACGTTTGTAGAATTATAACTATCCTTAATTCATACAAAAGGCATCGGAAGAAATAAAGAAACCTTAAAAAGTAAAATGAGAAGAAGATTTTTTCTTTAGTGAGAGATTAGATTATGACATATATCCCATAAAGATCTTTTCACTGGAGGTGTAGTTTCCTTACAGCTACAGGTCAATTTTAATAGGAGCAGGAAATTTAGGGAGATTGTGAAATGACCCCCTGAATGTACTTTCCCACAGCATCCTAGTGGTATCTGGTCTATATCTCAGCCTGACAGTCTGAGGTAATTACCAACTCTGTTAACTAATCACTACAAACTGACAGCAACCTAAACTTGGACCACAGTGGAGCCTGTCTGGGCTTGACATCACACACACCTTCATCTGACACACCTCACTCACACACTTACAGACACTCAGATACCCATCAGTAACTCAGAAGATGCAAAAAAAATCAGCATGTAGCTCTCACAGAAAAGCAGCACACCCTTCCCTGTCTGACTCATGCACCCACTCATTTCACCTGTATGAAGCAGTCGTCTCTTTCCGGCTTCTCCCAGGGAAACAAGTCACCAAAGAGAGCCTAAGGGACTAACCATGCAGTTTATTACAGCAATTATCTAGCTATTCTCAAGTGCAATGAAGGCACTACAAATTTAACGAGCATAATTTCACTTCAGCTAAGACATAGTTCTTAAATGAAGTCATTTTCTTTTTTTAAATTATTAATTAAACTACGCTTATGTCCTTTATGTATGTATGCACGGTACACCATTTTCTCAACAACTATATATTTCAAGAAACAATACACAAAAATACTCCAACATTTATTTTTATTAAAAATAAAATTCCATATTTCTCAGCAATGGCAACATGAAGCTACATCTACAACAAGGCGGTCTACTATATAATACCACAATCAGACATCAACTGCATTTCTAAAGCTAAAATAAAATGGTATTTTCTTCCATCTATTTAAAACTGAAACCTATGAAATATTGTAACCTCAAATGGCAACAATGACTTATTTTTAAAGGTTCTTCAGGTGTTATACTTATTGAACAAAGATCTGATTTTTTTCAATACTTGGGATACTTTATAAAGCTATTTTGGAATAGGTTTGGAGAAGGTTTTAAGTTAACACAGCAAAACTGTGTAAATTTCTTTTTGGTGATATAAACACAGCAACAACAACAAAAAAACAGTTATGAGAGGGAAATGTACTTGGCAAGCATGAAAGCTATTATTTCTTAAAAAATTTTTGGTTTGTTTTTTAGCTGGGGTGTGTGTGAGAATTTTTATATTACAGTAAACAAAATAAATCACATCTTTAATCTGGAAGAAAGTTTGTTTTGTTATTCTATTGTGACACCTTCTTTGACTGGAATATTGTTCAGCCCATTTTCCTATAAATTGCTATTTTGTTATTATTTTCACAAAACCAGAACATTTCAGGTGAATATTTAGAGCGACAAAATACATGAATGTAACTTGTACAATATATGACTGAAACAGATCTTACAAGTATATACAAAAAATATCTCTCATATACTGCACAGTTTTAGTATCTTTTTTACTGGATTTAAGTTAGTGATTGTCAAAGAAAGTCAAGGATGTAGTAAAAAAGAAAGTGTGTGATTTACAAAAACAACCATCACCTATCACCGATCTTAAAAAAAGCCTGATCTGCCGATTCCGATTTAGGCCAATACTATTTTTTTTTGTTTTGTTTAGTTGTTAACTATATTCACAAAGTCGCTAACTTGGAAATGTGATTATTGTTAACCATGCACAGACATAACCTGGTGAGAGGGTCTTTCAGTTCATTGCTGAGGTAGATGGGATCAGTGGATAATCATTTTAAATAGTTTCATTACAAAAGATAAACCATCTCTTTATGTACATATTAAATGTGTTCTACTAATTGAGCCAAAACCCATAAATGTCAGTTGGACAGTCTAAAGTGAAAAAAATTAATTGAATAACAATAAATTTAAAAAATGATACAGGAAAAATAAAGAGATAAGAAAAAAATGCTGTACTTCTGAACGCACTAAAACCTTGACATACACACTCGTTTTGTACTTGATCATTAGCTTCCAAAGAAGACTGAACAAAAAGTACATCTCTAATGGTCTTCTTTAACAACAGGTAAAGAAATGTTCAACATTTTTTGCATTTCTTGCACGTGTTTTTCTCTTCACAGTTATTTCACCTCTTAAACTATCTGCTCATCTCACCTTCTCTTGCTCTATGCTTTACTACTCAACCATACTTCCTGTTCTCTTTAAGCCTCAACTTTTTTGTTTGTTCTTCCCTCCCAGTACATAATTCTTGTGCTTACAGACTAAGTAATGAAGAGGATAAGAGTCAAACCTTGGTAAATAGCAGTCTAGCCATGACACAAATAGAAGCAATGTTCTCCCCTGGCTGGACATGCTTGGTTTATTCTGTTTTTTTACACATTCAACCTTCAACCTTAACCTCTATTGCTCCCTGAATCTCCAGTTAAACCTTTGTCTTCTCTCTTATGTCTTTCTTTCTCTCTTTCTTTAAGCTCCATCTACCCACTCTGTGTTTTTTTTCAGTGTCTTTTATCTGGGTGTCCCCTCACCTCTAACCTTTTTTTTCCCTTACAAAAGTACTTATTTTTTCACTCTTCATGAGACACCAGCTAGAAGAGGCTCCTCTAAGACAAACACCTCGCAAAACCAGAGCTGAAGTGACCTGCTGAAAATTAAACTCACTCAAAATTATTATGAAAACACAAAAACAATAAAAAAAATAAAAAAAACTAAAAATGCGATTAAATTATTAGGCAGACCTTATTTAGGTTTTGCTTGTTATTCCTTTGATACAAATAAATGTGTGCATGTGTAAAATACTCAAAAGAAAAGGCACTTTGGGAAGATAAAATACCTAGGTGCAATATGTCTTGCCACGCTTTTGGCTGGTGTTTGTACAGCTTCGACTACTCCTGTGCTACAAAAAAAGCAGTTATGATTGGTGGCGTCTCAAGAATTAGCTATTTCAGCTGTTTTTGTGATCGCCATCTTCTGTGAATCCTGGCTATATTAGACCTGCACAATATATGAAATTATGAATGCAATATCAGTGTTTACAATATTACAACTGCAATAGACTACTTGGATGCAATTTTCCCTGGGATATCATATCTTAAGTACCATGCCTGACTTCCAATGCCCTGCATGTTCACACCTGATGTTTTTGGAGTCAAGATGAAACACCTCAAAACGAGTGGGGGCATTGTGATAAAGAAAAAGTAAAGAAAAATAAATATGTTAATTGTAGTCATTATTGCCATATTGACAGCAGTAGTATCACAAAGACATGTTGAGCCGATACTGTACAATAACACTACCTAGCACAGTTAAGAAAATAGGGATTAGATGTTTACATACGCTGCACGGAAAGACAGGTAACCTTATTTTCTCACTCACTGACGTCAAATCAGAGGGTTGTTTAAAATATAAAATAAAATATATTGGTGTGATACGGCTGTGTACCAGACCAAAAGGGCTGGATCGAGAATTTGTTAGCATTTATTGGCTTCTGTTCAGAAGGTTGGCACCGTGTAAATTACAACAATTTTCGTAGTCATGCTGTGACAGACGCTCAACACAAAAAATGCATTGTGTTGAGTGAGAAAATTGTTTCAGTCTCCTTTTCTTATTAGGTGCTTTCTCAGCGGTAGTAAAAAGAACAATTAAAATACAGACTGTCCATCCAACTGTCAGTTAACATCTAAATGGCTTTCCTGCTTGCCTGAACAACATAAGTCTTACTCATGTTCCTACACAACGAACAGCCTAAATAAACTATTTTTTCCCATGCTTTCACTGCAGCCAATCAACCAACCATTACAACATCCACGACTTTCTTGGACAAGCGCTAACACTTCTCAAACTGTCACAACACCCACACACTCAAACTGAAATTCCACCCATCGAACGAATCAGCTCAAGCCGACTCTGCGGGCGCATGTCTCGTCATGGGAGAGCCACCGGCAGATTCTGTCGCTCAACGTTTATCACTGCTGCTGCATACTTCACCCTTCCAGGTCTCCTCCTTCCCCCTCCTTTCACTTCTTTTTTCAAGTCTCTTGCTGATGTGAAGGCATGCAGGGAATGTTATTGTAATTCAGAGTGATTCATTCAGGACTGTAAATATTGACAGGGGTGGCCGCTGCTGCTGGTCTGTTCTCTCCGGAAGAGCAACGAGAGAACAGAGATGAAGCAATTCTCCCACATGGCTTTTTGACAGAGAAAGTGTCAGTGTTAGAGAGCAATACCACCACGTCAGTTTGTAAAGTCGCTCTGCCGGTCCGCTGATTAAGCAGTCAGTACCAGCATAGGTTTGTACTTTCAAATAAGAGTTTGAGAAGTGCCAAGTAAAGCAGCTGAAAGTGCTGTATTACTGAAACTAACCATAATGGAGATCAACATATAACGTAAAATAACTAGGATTTGAATGAAATCATAGAAAATTAAGAGGCAAAAATAGAAATTTACTTAATAATTATAACTAGAATGAGTTGTCTTATAACCTTTTTTTTTTTACTGTGTTGCAATCTAAAGCAAAGATGTATAGTCAAATGGGAATGGTTTTCCATGATAAAATGGGAGGCTTTGCATCTATAAAAGCAGGATCCTGCTTAAGAGAAATCATCATAAAAAGACCTCAAGATATCCATTAATAGCCAATTAGTCATGGTAATAGTAGTAGTTGCAGAAGTAGTTTAAGCTGCAAGAAACAAGTGGCAAACATGACTGATTGCTATACTGACATGCGGCACACTGAACAGCCAGTTTCTTTAGCAATGATCTTTAGAGGCTTACATTTCATGGCATTTCTTTATTATAAACATTGCATTAGTCTTATAATATTCAGATAAAGTGATTTTTGAGATTTTATCAGCCAATCATTGAAATGGACAGAAATAAATGTGTCAAATGTTAAATCAAATGTGTAATGAATGTGTGAAACAACAGTTTCTGAATTGATACTCTCATTTATCTATATTCACAGGTAAAATAGGGACGGTAAATGGGATTTGGTATCATCAGATCACTTGGGATGCATGTTAATTCAAAACACTAAGTTTGCTCAGTGTGGTCAACTTTAAATGAGACTGTCAAACACAAATATTCATGCCGCAAGAGAACATGGTTGGACAAATGGAGAGCTATAATTTCTTCACAGTCATATCCAACAGCCTTATTAGGACGTGTACAATTCAGAAGACCGGATATTGTAAAGTTAGACAAGAGCATCAAAAGAAGAAAAAGGGCATGGGGTTAAGTGGTAATAATGATACTGGATAAGTCACCAGCATGTGTGTGGCTGTGTGAATTCAAACTCACATCAAAGTGTCTCTGGGAGCCTTGTTCATGTCAACAGGAGATGCAGGAGAGGCTCATGGCATTAGAAAAGCAGGGAGGTGGGGGGTTCAAAAGGAAGTGGTACAAGATAGAGAACAAAGGCGTAAGAGAGACTAGACTGAGGGGTTAAGGAGGAGTGGGCTGGGGATGAGAGGTTGGGGTGTATGCGTACAGGGACAGGGGTGTGGGGGACTCACGCTGAAGGGGTTCATCTGTGGTGTGAATGCAGTGAAGTATAACCAAGAGAGAGGACGAAGGAGAGAATGTCGCTCAACCCTTCCTTTACTTCCTCTCCTCCGTCCCCTGCCCTTCTTCCATCTCTGCACCCTTTCTGCGACTGGCCCCGGCGAATTCCCTAGGGCCAGGGGCAGTCCCCTTTCAGTCTCCAGCGACACAGTAATTAGAAGTGTGGGAACCGAATCCATCCCTCATTCGTAGCCCCGGACTCCCTCCCTCTCACCCTCGCTCGTTTTCACTCTCCTTTTGCTGGCCCTCGCCCACCCCCTAACCAGCTTGCGGTTTCTCCCCTTCCCCTCCACTTCCTCTGCCACCTCAATTTTTGCACCACACCTAAGTTTCGTATCTCAGGAAGTGGCATCAAACATTACAAAAAGTTTCACATGGGGTTCATAGCATTTTCACATCAATCATGTCTGCATGTTGTCAATCTAAAATAAAGAATTGCATCGCTGCCGAAATCAATTAAAAATCAAACTAAACCCCATATTGGCTAAATCCTCACCGGCCACCTGTGACGTTGATGGGAGCTGCACATCACACACTCTCACACACACTCCATCCCTTGCCCCTCTCTCCCCCATTCAGCGTCTCTCCCACCACCCCTACAGTCACATAGGCCCCCTATCTCTTCGAACAGAGCAACGCTGTCTCTCCCGGTCTGTCAAGCCCCACCACCATCACCCCGACCCCCTCCCTAACCCCAATCGCTATCTCTGTGGCGATAACCATGGGAACAGCAGCACTGTGGGAACAGGCCACCAGTTGACCAAAATAGACAGCAGGAAAATGGAGGGAAAGAAATAAAGAAAGAAAAGGGCTTCCTGCGTCCGAGGAGGCCTATGAGAGAGAGCGCTTGTGTGCGTAGGAGGTCTATGGGATTACTGGGACAGGCAGGTACTTAGGCGCCTTACTCACCTCTAGTTTCGATCGGCAACAAAGAGGGATGCCGGGTGGCTTGAACTGTGACATTGAGTAATTAACAGAGATGCAGCCCTGATTCTTGCTGGTGGGACATGCTTGCAGCTTGTCTTCTTACTCATATACAAACACTTAAAAAAAAGTCCCACAGTTACTAGATAGCACTGTCCCATGCGAAAAAGGGCTACACCCTTACCACAGACACCCACACCCAAACACCGTAGTAATATTACACCATCACACACCCACGGCCATAAACCTCAAAAAGATGTGCACATGAAAGGATTCAGACCCTATGAAATCTATGATGACTGGATTGGTCAAGAAAAAAAATGCTGTGGAGATCATCCACAACACAACAAACTGCTTTCTAATATTGAGTAAACATCTAAAAATTTGGATTCCAACAAGCGTTATGTCATCTACCACAAGTTCTCCTTCATTATGTTTTTCTTGTTGCTGGTTGGTCAGCACTTGAGCAAATAAACTATTAATAGAAGCAATCACAAAATACTGTATTTGGTGCTGTTTTTAGGAATAGGATATTCCTTAAAGATGAGAATGTCTCATTTGTATTCAGCAATCTTTACTAAAATAAATAAAATCCGGAACAACCAACTATTGTCAGAAACCTCTACTTAATTAATGTGTCTCTTTTTGATTTAATCTCAGTGTAAATCCACTTTTCTATGAAGGTATTAGATATTTGCTAGTGAAAAATTGAAGTTTTTGTCCAACATACACAATGCAAGTAGAGTTTAGATTTATGGCCCAAAAACAAGCAAATTTAAAAAAAAAACGGGAGAAAATTATGCTATAAAAACAAAATAGTAAAATTTTAGTTAAAGTGATATTTCGGGTTCACTTTAGCCTCGAGTCCATGATCAAAGTGAATTTAGTCAAGTCAGATGGGGCCAGTCTCTGGGCTCGGGTAGGGATGGGTCGGACTTTTTAGCCCTAATTGAAACTCTACAATGAACCTCACATTAAACACTGGTGATGGCAGTATCATGCAGCAGGAAAGCTTTTCTTCAGGTACAGGACTGAGGATCTGACTGTAGCTAAATATAAGAGAATCCTCAAAGAACACAGTAAAGTAATCCTTAACATACAGCCAGAGCTAGAATGGAATGGATTTTCTCTTTCTGTTCATAGATCCTCTCCATCTAATCTGACTGAACATGGAACATTTCACCAAAACAATGGGAAAATATGTCATTCTTTAGATGAGTAAAGCCTGTAGAGACTTCAAGAGGCTTGCAGCCATTATTGGAAATGTGCTTATAAAAAGTACCCATATCTTTTCCACTTGACCTGTCTCATAAATGTCAATAAAATAGCCTTAAGTTTTTGGTTGTCATATGACAACATGCAAAATAATTTTACGGGTGTATGAATACTTTTGTAACGTTCTGTACATCTTTATTGTTACAAATACTTTTCTTTATCAATACATGCTACCAAGAACATGTAGGAGGCCAGTGAGGTGTCACTGAAGGACACTTGAACATGTGAAGATGCAACGGATCAATCAACTGACCTTCCGCTTGACTCCTCTACCTCCTGGGCCACAGCAGCCCAATTCATCAAGATTGCTTGTACAGCGCTTGGTATTTACTTTTATTTGGTCCACAGATAATCCCTGCAGTCTCCAGAGAGTACGCACACACAAATGGATGCATGCAAACCCCCTCTGACTGCACGGCTTCAGTTAAAACACTGGGATGAAGTTCCGATGAGAAAGATTAGACTCTTGCTTCCAAGAGATGGAGGAGGAAATAGAGAAAAGACGCAAGCAGTGCATCATCTGCCTCTTTTTTTTTCAGAGACCTAGTCAGTCATATTTTCCACTCCATTTATATTCTAGACTTCAGTTGGCTTGACATGCAAATGAAGTCATGGATATATCCCTGTAATGTTTTTTATGTTTCCACTTTAATCTTTGAGTTCAGCTGTGCTCGCTGTGAATCAGTTTTCTCTGTTTTTCTCGGTTGCATCTATTCTGTTCTTGTTTGATTACTATCAAGACATCTAATCAGTAATCCGCCACCCTAAATGGTTTCCTTTTTTTTTTTTAAAAAAAGGTCTTTCCCAGGGCCAAGCACCATGACCTCTTCAGCCTTGTACCCCTTTGCTCCCAAGGGTGAGGGGAGGAGGGGTTGTGCCTCTGACCATTCCCACCCCACAAGGACTTTCACTTTAATCTGACTTGAGAACAAGAAAGGAGAAACGGAATACAAAAAAAAGATAGCTTCTGATTGCCCAGTAAGTACTAATGCTTATTGGTCTATCAGAAGCATGCAAAACAAACCTTACTGCTAGATTGCATCACATCACACAAACTGTGAGCTTGAAAGGGAACCAAAGCAAGACATAACCTAGCATATTAGGTATGAACTAGGTGCACATTCCAAAAACCTCAGCTCCACACACAGAAACAGATCACACTTGCAAAACTATGTACACAATGTGCACTGATCTACATTCAGTACTGTAAGCACACCCAGACAACATATAACAGTCACAGTTTTGCTCATGAGAAACAAGTAAGAGCAAAACATTGCAGAAGCATCAGCTCTGAACAACACCCAGTCACACAGAATGCTGTGGTTCAGCTCACAGACCACAAACTCTGAGGGGGGTACCATATATTATCTCTGTCTACATGAAGTTTAGATTTGTTAATTCATTCTCACAAACATCAAGCTTTCACTATAACACAGCCTGCATGTACTCTATGTTGAGTACAGCTATGTTTACTGTATCAAAGGTATGTAGGTCAGTAATTTCTGTTCGTGTGGGAGAAGGATAACATAACAGCCTATAATACAGAAGGTGTGAATCAGGTCATGATTTAATTAAATACGTTATCATAGATTTGTTTGCTGTCATAACTTTCACTGGTACCCTCTTAACGGTCCAAAACTGGAAACACGACACAGGAAGACAGATGCAACCACAGGACTTAAACATCCTAACTCCTTCGTGACAATAAGCACAGACAATAGACCACACACATTCATCATGCAGGGAGACAGCAATCATGAGCCCAACTGTAACTGAAATTATGAAGTTCGTAACCTAACATTAGGAAAACACAGCAGGAGCAGGAGAGGATGAGATAATTTACCCCCAACAGCTTCTTAACAGCAAGGGGGGATGTTTTTACTATAAGCAAAGTCAAGGACAGAGTGTCTCTCCTTGTGTTGTGTCAATTATAAACCACAACTCTTTCATTTTGCAGAGTGAAAATTATTGCAAGATAAGGTTTTGCATCTCAAATTCTTTAAAGTTCGGTAAATTTGGGGTAAATAAATGTCAACGCAAGGCTTTAAAATTGTACCAATCAGAACACATCCTCCAAAGTAGTCTATCAAGTCATGTGGCTTTCAAAAACATAAAAATGTCAAACTTTCAAATTAAATGTGAATGCTGCTGTATAAGTTGTTACTTTACATTGAGCAAGCATATTTTACTAGTCTGACTCTACATAAAGCGACTTCATTCTTGAGATTTACAACTCTACTGGCTAGTTAGAAGCTCAAAAGTTTCTGAACAGCAAACACACTATATCATAAGGACTAGCAGTTAGCTGACAACACAGTTACATTTAGCATGCTTCAGGAAAATACAATAAGGACATTTGGGGAGGGCTCAAGGGTTTGCAGAAAGGCTGAATGTCCATTTTTACACTGCTTTCGACTAGTCTGAAAAATAATATAATTGAAATAATTTATTGTCAGCCTGATCACATACAATGAAGGAATTGTGCAACAGTATTTCTATAAATGTAAAAAAGTAAAGATAAAATTGAAGGTAATTTAAGAAGTACTGTGGCAAATCTGGGTGTATTTAAGACTGTTTAAGGCTTAAAATTAAGAGGAACAAATTTAAGGTTGTAAGATCCTGAAGAACATCTCCATTTAGCCATTTCAATGTGAGTTGCTTAAGTGAAGCTAGAGGAAGCACAAAAGGTGTAATATGCTACTAAGGAAGGAAGGAATATTTTCTATGGAAGTATATTCAGTGTTTATCGACAAATGATGAGCAGTCATCTCCTTTGCTGCTTTACCATGTTATACTTTTTCAGGTTTGTTTTTTTATCCAGACTTTCAGTAGTCAGTAATCAAAACTGGTATTTGTTGGTCTAAGCTTTATAAATAACAGAGTACAGAAATCAGATGTCTGATTTGTGCAGCTCTACTTCTTCTATTCCATTTCTTGTCTCATCTATTCACATTCTCTTTTCCCATAGTATTATGCTTTTATACATAAAAATCATGCTTAGGTTTGGGCATGATAAACAACACAGGATCAGCTCAACAGTGCTCAATCACAGGCATAAAAATGTTAAAATTTTCTTAAAGGTAAATGCAAAAGACCAAGTGCGACTTTGTCAAGCAATCATTTAATTATCTACCTCCCCCAAATCCCTCATCTGTAGAACATTTTAATAAAAATATCTGAGTAAAAAAATGTATTACATTTGAGCAAGAACAGCTGCCTAAAGCACATGAATGCATGCTAAGGAGTTACTTTATCTACTAAAGTGGGCTCGTGTGCCAGAGTTGTGATAATAACAGCCCTAAACCTCCCAGCTATTTCTCACTGGCAGGTATTAGCCCAGCTGACATGAGTTCTTCATCATCCTCAGGCGAGTGCAGCATGGGGCAGAATGAGCTTGGAAGCCTCACTTATGGTGTGGTGGGTGCAGAGTGTGGGAGAATGATCTACGAGTCACGAAGCTTAAAAGACCAAAGATCACATTTCACTATCGCAAGGGAAACCATTAAACCATGACCACAGACACAATGAGAATCATACCAGCAGTTTCTGGGAGAGAAGAGCATGATGGTGTGGATTTGTTCTCACAACATTTCTAAAGCGTTACCGTTTTTCATTTCAATTTCAATCGATAAAGATGCACAAAACACATGTGTTCAAACTGAAGTCACTGACCTACTTTTTTCACCTTCAGAAAAACCGACATGAGTAGTTTTTATGATGCAAAAATAATACTGTAGGATTGTGTCTCTGTGTGGTATTGTAGTCATTAGCTGACCCAAGGTTTGTTATTATACTGCAAAGAATTCAACCTCCCTTAGGGGACTGTTTGGAAGCATAGGGCAATCACTCACAGCAGAACAGTCTGGCTGCGCAGCTACCGTGCTCGGCAAAACATGAGAAACTTCCTCTTTCTCTGGTATGTTTGAGAGGAAGGCATCAGTAAGTGGTTCCCTCTCCCTGAGCGGCAGGAGAAAGTAGACCCTCTCGAGTGCCTCTTGGCTTCCCCACCTCCCCCATGAGCCAATATCCCAGTCAGACAGAGGGAAACACACACACATATACGCACGCACACACTTGCTCTCAGACACACAGTGTGGTTTCTCCTCTGGAGGGGAACATAAACAGGGCTCTCTGTCTGCAAGTGGAGATCTAGTTCTCATGACATCACCACCCAGCAGGAATGCTGCGCTCTGCCACGTCAAAGCCCTTGCCGCGCACACACACTCTCAAGTGATAAGTGATTTATACACGTCCACATTTTTAAGTGGCGTGTACAATGCAGGCTCAAATAAATTTATTTTTACCACTTTAAGAAATTTCTTGCTATTTTCATTTCTCTCTGCCCATGTTTTGGTCCCCTGCATTTCCCTTTGCAAACATTACAACTCTGTTTTGCTCATTCTCTTCTCACCCTTTCATATCAGAGCAGTCTCTGCAGTTCACAGTGTCAGACCACACGCACAAACCTCCCAAACACTGATAATGTATGAGAGATAACTAGAATAAGAATAAACACTCAAACCGAGAGACTAAAGCTTTATCTGCTATGAGAAACTTTTTGTGTACTGTATTTCTGTGTTTGGGTGGTGGTGGCGGTGGAGGCGGAGGTAGTGGTGCTGTACATGGGAAATTACGCACTACTTCATTGTATTGGTGTTTGGAGGAAAAACCCTATTGAAGCTCTCTACTTCCTTTTCACCTCTTTTCCTCTGCCAAACTCTCATCCTTTCTACATCCCTCCATCACTTCCTGCTTTATGCCCAATTTTCCTAGCAGCTTTGCCCCTTTCAATCTCACCTTTCTCTTCCCCACTTCATCTTTTTCCCAGTTTCTCCCCCTATCGTTTTGTTTGCCCTCTCTTGATTCTCTGAGGCGATTGGGGAAAGCAGGGACAGGAAGCAGCTTGGCTCTCAGACAATGGAACACATCAAAATCAAAAAGCAGCACCAACCTCACCAACTTTTCACACAGACACATACACGCAAACACAGCAAGACAAACAGGACATTCCAGCTGCCGGCTGCACCGGATTCCTCGCTTTGGCTAATCTGAAACGGAGAGTGAGACAGGGAGTGGAGCGGAGAGGAACAGCGAGTCCGGGTGAGAACCGGGAGCGAGGGAGAGTGGCAAAGATGGAAAGTGAGAAGGCCAAATAAAGGAAGAGGAGAAGAAATTGATACAGTTGGGTAAAAGAAGCGTTGAACTTACACTGAGATCTTAAAAAGGAAAGGCGCTTAGAGAAGGATTCCCTTAAAAGCTGTCTTATTTTGACATTCAATTCAAATAATTTCAAAATACTTAATTAATCCCAAAGGAAATGTAAATGTTGTAGTAACTCATATCATTCAAGTATTTTCAAAAAGTCTTTGTGTATGGACATGCCTACCCTGGCCATAGCCTTCCTATGCTATTCCACTTGTTTCTCATCTCCATTCAGTCCTCCATCTGGGATTTCTCCCGTTGAGCTCAATTAACCAGGTAGAATTTCAACCAGGCCAGTCAGTGAACAGGGGGAGTTGTGAACGCCTGTCAATTTTCTGTGCTGTTTTAAGAATTGTAGTCTGCCGATATAATGGGTAGTTTGGCAATGGTAGCAGAGGAAGCCAATGAGTCCATGTTGGCCACACTTCCAAATAGCTAACAGGCTAGTGATCCTGTGGGCAGAAGGGATTTCTGATAAGAGTTCAGTCTTGCAATGAATCTGAAGAAGCCTCTGTTGCAATAGTGTCATGACAGTCTTGCGTGTTGTGACTTGCTAACAGCTCAATACTATGACAACATTTCACAGAAACATGTCCTGGATGACACCGTCAGTTGTAGACAAGCACCGGTAATGCTCATCTTTCGCTTTTCCAGCTTCTTTTAAAGTCGCTATCTGGTCGTGTGGACAGAAAGCCGGGCAGAGAGACACTGGAGTCACAGATACGATCCTTACTTATTGTGATCGTTTGATGGCTACTCTGACAATCATGCAATGCCAATATTAGCATTATATGACTATGACTGAAAGTTGTGGGTTCAAATATAGCCCCCCCATATGCCACTGGGGAAGGTACTTAGCTCAAGTTATTTATTTATATATAAATATATAAAACTTGGGTGCTGTGGTGGCGCAGGTGCAAAGCACAACCCACATATGGAGGCTTTAGTCCTCGTGCCGGTAGTCGCAGGTTCAAGTCCCGGCCTGGCGACATGTCTTCTCCCTCTCTCAATCCCTAATTTCCTGTCAAGCTACTTTCAAATAAAGGCCACTAGAGCCTCAAAAAAT
>CAEGAE010035978.1:0-18749 GCA_903067095.1 Girardinus metallicus | reverse complement strand
GAGAAGAAAGAAGAAGAAGTTTTAAACATAAAATGCAAATGGAATACATCATGGTTTGTGGTCTTAATGTGACAAAACTTCTTCTTCTTTCTTCTCTATTTCTTCATACATTAATTTATTGTGTGTTTTTTTTTTTTGAAAGCAGACAGACCTCTAATCTTTTAAAAGTTTAAAGTGATCTTACTTAGTAGTCCTCCAGGCTTTATATTGGTTTTTCTGGCGATATCTGCTGTTCAGTCCTTGTACGTTACCATAGCAACAGATTAAGTGTAAGCTTATAAAATAGAGAGAATGGAAAACAAAAGAAGGTGTTTTAGGCCTCAAATTCTGGATTAAATTCTCTATTTACCATTGTATACAGAGAATTAGAGAATTTTTCCCTGTATTTAGTAGTTTTCGTAGTATTAGTAGTAGTATTAGTTGTATTTAGTGAGTCTGAATACTGGGAATATAACAGAGTTAAGGGAAACAGCTGCAGTTCAATGGAGAACATCATCTGCACCAATAGTATGCTAAAGTATTTCTTAAACAAATGTGATTAGACATTAGCATGCAGGACTCTCTTGTATGCTATTGGTTGAGATCAAATAATCTGATTATCTTTTTGGGTATTTTGGTTACACCTAAGTACTTCAGATTGTCCAACCAATTTTAGTTTCAAAGTAAATATGAAATGCAGTTTTAAAATAATTATACATGTACTATGGGAAAAAAAGCCTATTCATACCAACCCATCCCTATGCAATAAACAAATTGCCTACTGATTCTAGTAAATCGTTATACCACACTTATTAGCAATATTGCTAATTGGACGGCAATACGCAAAGCTCAAGGCTACTTATTCTACAGACGTCACTTTGATATTTCTGTTGTAATTTTTTCATTAGCATTGATGGTGGTTAAATATATTTGTACCCATGTTTATTTGTTTTCTTGTGTACAGGGGAAACACAAAAAATCATACAAAGTCTTGGTATCATTTCTTACTGTGTGCAGTGCACAATGCTGTGGTAAAGTGGATAACTTGGATGTGCATGTAATCATACCACAGCTGTTTAAATAGGGTACAACTTACAAGTAACCTCTACTTTTGTGGATTTTATTATAATTCAAGCAATGTATGTGTTTCCAAAGGATGAAAAATAGTTTGTCACAAAAGCCAGATTGGTTTGAGTAGATTTTCACTTTGATAAAGAAGATCTTGATTGAAATTGAACAAGTTTTTCTGAGTTTGATTTACAACTTAGTTTGAAGATGTGAAACATTTACATATAACAAAAAAGTACAACAGAAGAAACCTGTTCAGGGGCACTTTCTCATGGCATTGTAGCTAGAATATGCTTTGGCCTCCTTCTGCCTCTAAAAAGTAATAAATTAACCAAACAAAATCTTTAAACGTGGAGAACTCAGCACTCCTAAAATTAAGGATTTAATTACAGATCTATATTATATGACAACAAAGCACAAATGTAGGTCGGTGACATCTGTGAATACATAATCCCTTATATAAATATGTGCTTATGTGCATGTATCACATCTTCTTAGTTATAAAAGCAAGTAGCTCACAGTTTATAAAACCACTGGACATAACGTTCTCTTCCTTCATTACCGAATGTGGAGCGAATGTTTGGGTGAGGCCGGACTTTGTCTGATCCCTCAGTCTTTCCTGCATTTGTGCTCACTGGGGATTAAAAATGCAAAGTCATGGCTACTTAGCTCAGCTAAACAACTCAGACAAACCTTTACTGTCTAAAAATACTGTCTCTCAAAGAACATGACTTATGCGGCAAGTCAGTGAAATTTCCAAGTTCAATAAACTTTTCTGCAAAGTATGTCAAAATATTAAACTTTTATCAGTCATGCTTCATCTTTAAGAATTTTACAACAAACTTCATAGTAGGCCTATAACAATACGTGTGCCATATTTTAAATTCACGTGTAAATGAAATCAATAAAGTACATGCCTATGTGGCATTTTTAATTTACATTTTTAAATGTCATTTCTGGTCTTCGAAATAAGGTATGTATTGCAAAGCATCAATTTCCAAGAATGCGTAAGACTGAAGAAGAAGGACAGTAATTTATCAGGAAATGTAGGCTGTATGTCAAGCAGAAGGGAGACATTTAACCCTAAGGTCATTACCCTGCGGTGCTTTCTTAAAGTCAATTATCCATCAGATTTGAGCTGGTCACTTCCTCACAATCCTCCTCTAATCTAATTTTACTAATGTGGGGATAACTCTGAGGAGGTATAAAACATCCACATCCACCTTAACTACCAGTGTAGGGTTGGCATTTACCTCTCTGAAGCTTTTGGCACTTCTATCAGTGAAATCTCCCACTCACAAGGAAACTAGAGATGGCTTGGGATGGTGGATACGAGCCCAATGGCACGGAGGGAAAAAACTTCTACATCCCGATGTCCAACAAAACCGGCATCGTCAGAAGTCCCTTCGAATACCCGCAATACTACATGGTGGACCCAATGATCTACAAGCTCCTAGCCTTCTACATGTTCTTCCTGATCTGCACTGGAACTCCCATCAATGGCCTGACGCTGTTTGTAACTGCTCAGAACAAAAAGCTGCGGCAGCCTCTCAACTACATCCTGGTGAACTTGGCTGTGGCCGGACTCATCATGTGCGCCTTCGGTTTCACCATCACCATCACATCGGCTCTTAACGGTTACTTCATTCTTGGACCCACCTTCTGTGCTATTGAGGGATTCATGGCAACACTCGGAGGTAAGATGAAAGCAACTAAAAATTTATCAGGAATCATGCTTCAGTGGTTTGTCTACAGTTAGTAATATAGTACGTTTTTTTGTCTTTGCAGGTGAAGTTGCTCTTTGGTCTCTGGTTGTTCTGGCTATTGAGAGATATATTGTTGTATGCAAACCTATGGGCAGCTTCAAATTCACTGGGACTCATGCTGCTGCTGGAGTTATTTCCACATGGATCATGGCTCTTGCTTGTGCAGCACCTCCACTTTTCGGATGGTCAAGGTAAACCTTTGCTTGATTCCAAATGATTTAATCGAGATTTCTGTAGCTCTTAATTTACTACACATGAAATAACTATAGAAGTGAATCACCATAAATAAACATATTAACTACTGTCTTCTTCAAATAAAAACCTAATTTTATTGCTTCATATGTTGTACAGGTACCTTCCAGAAGGCATGCAGTGCTCCTGTGGACCTGACTACTACACCCTGGCTCCAGGATTCAACAACGAATCTTATGTCATCTACATGTTTGTTGTTCATTTCTTCATTCCTGTTTTCCTGATTTTCTTCACCTATGGGAGCCTCGTCATGACAGTCAAAGCTGTAAGTGAAGTTTACACAAGTTTTCTTCTAACTTCTTATGAACTCACTGAAAGAGTTGCACAAGTGTTTTACCTCTTACCTTACTGAACTCTGTAGGCCGCAGCTCAGCAGCAGGACTCAGCTTCCACACAGAAAGCTGAGAAAGAAGTAACACGTATGTGTGTCTTGATGGTGTTGGGCTTCTTGGTAGCTTGGACGCCATACGCAACCTTCGCTGGCTGGATCTTTTTGAACAAAGGAGCAGCTTTCACGGCTCTGACTGCAGCCCTGCCTGCTTTCTTTGCAAAGAGTTCAGCCCTTTACAATCCTGTTATCTATGTCCTGATGAACAAACAGGTTGGCATATTCTACAGACACCACAATCTATGTTTTGATGTATTTATATGCAAGTTCTTAAATATTCTCCTTTCTCTGACTTTCAGTTCCGTAACTGCATGCTCAGTACTATTGGAATGGGCGGCATGGTGGAGGACGAAACCTCAGTTTCAACGAGCAAGACAGAAGTCTCAACTGCTGCTTAAGGACCATGTGTCTTAATCACGTCTTCAAGTCTGTGGACAAGTTCCTGAATAATTGCTTTCTGATTTCAATAGTCCACTCAAAAGAGAGAGACTTTTGCCAAATAAATTTATGGATTTAACAACTGTGGACAAAGGAATTCTGTCTCATCTGGTAATGCATGTAAAGCATCAAATGTAAATTTTACCGTGGAGTTTGTCTTGTACAGCAGCTGTGTGAATGTGTGTATGATATGTGAGCACGTATGTTTGAGTATGCGTGGCTGAACTTGGATCTCTCTGTACACCTCAACTACAAAAACACAGTTTGTGAACCGCTGAAAACCCTTTATTGCTGAATGTTCAAGCAAGTGTGGGGTGTTTTCTTGTAATTATATGAGGGAACATGTTTTACTGGAGCACCAGTGGAATTATTTTTATGCATTTTGTGAAAAACAAACAAAAAAATACATAGTGTTGAGTAGATAATAAATATATGCATCAAAATAAACATGGTGGTGTGTTTATTGAAATCTGATTTTGGAGGTTACAGTAAA
Organism: Girardinus metallicus; assembly: GCA_903067095.1. Lineage (NCBI taxonomy): Eukaryota > Metazoa > Chordata > Actinopteri > Cyprinodontiformes > Poeciliidae > Girardinus > Girardinus metallicus. Next base: position 14,365 of record CAEGAE010035978.1, on the reverse strand, counting down.
AAACGTTATTAAGCTAAACCATAAACATGTTTCAGAATATAAAAGTTATTTAATTGCAAGCACTGCAACATAAAATAATTTCTTATTGATTTCAGTCCAATCATTTCAGCACTAACAGTAATATTTATATTAAGAGTGATAAGAGTTTGCAACATGACTAAACAATAAAAGCCATTTTATACTGTGAGGTTCAGGACACCTGCAAAAGCCAACTCCATCTAAGAAAAAAGCTCTCATTTAAATGCAAATCCCAGTCTGAGCAAGCAATGGATCAAGTCTTTTTTTTTATTTTATTTTTACCAGAAACAGAGCAGAGATGCTTTTCTGCTTTAACAGTCTCCAGTTTGGAAGCATAGAAAAAAAAACTAGTACATTTGCCAATGAATACCTGGCAAGTGAAATAGGCAGGTATTCCATTATGACCTCCATCATAATGTTAATATACACAGTGGTATACAAAAATAGAAATGTAAAGAAGAGCTGCTTTGAGCACATAGAGCCATATAATCTTAGGGTGAAATACCAAGACCAGCAAAAATAAAAGAAATTCAGGAGTGCTTATTAAGCTCCTGAAAGGCAGAGCAAAGAGTGATGGGCATGCTAAAGAGAAAGGATAACTAGAAAGGATTGCTGTTCATTTAAGTGTGTCCGCCTGCCTTTTAAATGTATACCAAAAACTATAATGAAATACAATTAAGACAGATTGAGAGTGAGTGGGAGAGGCAAGGAAATGTACACAATGGGTCATTGGCCCTGCAGATCCACTTTGATGGCACCAAAAGCCATTAAAAAGCCACTGGTGGCTTTTTAATGACACATTTATTGTAGAAAATTATATTTGTCCTTGTTAATAATAAATGGAAGAAATTTAGCCAGCATTTCATTAATCAAAATTTTCTTGTAAATGCTGACCAGTTTTTTTTGTTTGTTGTTTTTCATGTTTTCACTCTTTTGATGATTTGTCTTTGGTGTTGACCTCCATGTTTTTGATATCGGATAACCTCAATTCACTATCCTAATGCTGTATTTAGTTCCCACCACAGATTATTTATCATATTCAAGTCGACACTCTGTCCAAACTGATTCTAAGTGTTGCTGCATTACATCCTAATGCAGCAACACTGCATTAGGATGCAGTGTTGCTGCATCCTAGACCCTGTTCAACAGGGTCTTCTTTCCCCGCTGATTCTGCCAAGCACGTTCCCTTGACTGTGGTTTCGCTGGATGGGAGTTAGGGTCAGTGGGAATCTCGTTCATCCATTCATGCGGGGCACTAATTAGATGACGAGGCATTTGGCTACCTTAAGAGAGTCATAAACATCCTAAACATCTGTAAAAATCTGCCAGAGGAATGACTAATTTTTGGGTAAAAAAAATTAGTCATTTTCTTTGAAAACTTCTTTTCAAAGAAAAGAAGTTTTCTTTGAAAATATGTTTCAAAGAAAACTTCCTTGAAACATATTTTATGCTGTAGTTAAGCAGTGACTTGCTCAAAAGTAACTTGTATGTAAGAATTTAGACAGCCAACTGAGTACTTAGAGGTATAACATAAGTACCATACACTTTTTCTCCTAAATCTATTTCAATTTAAGTCTCTGCCTGTAAATTCTGAATCAATATCTCATTAAGTTTCGGTTCATAAACATTTTCTTTGTGGTTAACATCTGGTGAGATATTAAGAACAAGAGAGGATTTAGAAGAAAGACCTATGGGATGCTGTAAAATAAATTTGCTTTTTTAATTGTTAATTTGCGGTGAAAGACCTGAAGTACCAGGCTCTTGTTTTCCATCGGATGCTGTGTTATATCACCCCCCTGAGGTTGAGCTGTTGACGTGCAGCTGTAAGCTGACATAAAACCTTTGCCACATGACATCACAAACAACATAAAATAAGTAAAAATGAAGCATGGTTTTACAACTAAATAAATAAAGAGAATTAGACAACTTGCAACTTTTCCGGTGCAATTTCTATTGGAAGGCTTTCAGCTTATATACCAACCAGATGGTGCCCCCTGGAGGTTCCCATCAAAACTGAAAACATGTCCTTTGGCAGCACTATTATGGGGAATATGTTTCACATTGTGGAACATCTGAAAGAACCAGTAATGACTGCTTCATGCTCTGCAGCAACTATCTACAAAATCTACACAGCAGTCTACACCGAGAAACAGATCTAAAGGGTTTAATTATTTTCAAACATGCACTTCTTTCTTACCCAGTGAACCATCTATATCTTGATGTACCCCTTTATTTCCAGCTGATAACCCAATGCTAATTGTCATGCTGTGGCCACATGCACTGTAATTTTCTTCAAAGAGCCTGCTCTGGACACCTGTGTGTGCTTGGTCTCTCTGTCAGGGGGCTGGCAGAGGCGAGTGTCGCTTTTCTTTGTTCTAATTGCTTGGATCAGACAGAATGGGCTGCATGCAGAGGCCATAATAACAAACTCTGGGATGCATGGAGGAAAATCTCTAGTACTGTGAGGCAGGATAGAACAAAATCACTGTTGTGGTAGCTGCAGTATTTTTCTGTGGTTTGCAGTGTTTTAGGAGTGGTTATGTAACTATAATTTTAGAGAGGTTAAAATTTTTTATGGTTCTCAAGAAAAAATAATCGTGGGTTAAGTTGCTTTGAAAAATAATTAAATGTGCCATATGAACCTTATGCTGAGATCACACATAAAAAAAATGCAATTATTATTATTATATAATCACAGGCAGATATTAAAAGTTTGGGCACCCCTCCAAAAAAGTCAATCTAAGAAAACAAAGTGCTCAGTGGGTCAAAGTTTCCTTATTTCAAAAAGCGTTTAAGTTAAAGATAAAGCTTTCATGTGACAATCAATAAACCTTTTCTTACAGTTTTAACTGAAAATAAAGGTGGTACAGAAATGCATACATTGCATGCTCAATGGACGTTGGTAGATGTTTTTCCCTTTTGAAGTCTTTCCAGAGATTTGCTGCGATCCCCTCACAGCAAAACCTCACAGCTTTTTATATGGTCTTTGTTTCTTTCCTATGTTTAGGAACCTTTTGACCCTTCAAACCAAGTCCTTTATATTGAATAGCTAGTTTGGTTCACTGCAGTTAAAATTATTTTAGTATTAGTTGTTTGGATCAAAACAAAACACTCTGCTTCTGCTGACGTGGTTCTGATATGAGAAACTTTGAAACCTTGAATCTCTCTTTGTTTTTTCCATCCCAAGCTGCTCTGCCTTACATTATAGTTAGACATTGTAACTCCACATTAGGTGCCAAGGCCTTTCTTTAAACTCCAGAGGGAGCCCAAAAAATTTATAAAAGATAAACTTTATCAGCGTAGGTAACAATTTTAAAGTTAATTTCTTATTCAGAGAACTCTGCACCCCTAGAACTCCTAAGTGAAAGTTGTGTTTGAATTTTTGTTTTGCTGTGTTTGTGCAGTTGATTATCTGATTTTTTAAAGGTTTTCTCAGCTCTAGTGGCCTTTGTTTTACAGTGTCAAACAGGCAAGCGAGTTAAGAGAGAGGGGGAAAGCATTTGTCAAAGAATGTAAGGAATCGTAATTGAATAAATTTTACTTTTTAAGAGGTTTTAAGAATCTCTTTGTGTCTTATATTTGTGGTAGGGATCAGTCACTACAGAGGAAAAAATTCATTGAGCCGTTTATTTCATGTTGCTGGACCTTCTATATAGAAAACCTGTTACTATGGGAGTAGTCTGTGACTGCTTCATCGATTTAGGCATAATTTTGATATCTTGAAGTTCAACCAAAACTCATTCAGTGTGAATTTTATGCATTGTCACATTTAAAGAGTTAGATCTATGACAGTCAAGGAGCTAAGCGGTCTCAGGTATTTGGCCCGTATTATTTTAACGTACTTAACGAGGATAAAATAGATTCAAGGAGGGATTATCCCTCTAGCCTTGCAGTCGAGATAATCCTAATACACTCTACAGTACACCCTTTGACAAAAGTTGGAGTCTCCGAGAAAATAAGTGTCCATTATGGATTTCAAATGTAAACTTCTCGCATTTATTATTTAAGAAGACTTTACATCAAATATCCTCTGTTTTGATTCGTTTCCCACAGAAAGAAAGAGGAACAATGCATTCTCACATTAAAGCAAATAAGAAAAAAGCATTAACACCTGCTTCAAAGTATAATTAGAATTAAATGTTAATAAGTACTAAATCTTGTTACTGTACAAGGGTTTATCTTTTTACTTCTGACCTTCAATTAACTTGAAAAGAAAACCTACAGAATTTGCAATCAAGAGAACTACAACATTTCAGATCTCCAAATGAGGATGCAGAGGAGATACACAAATTAGAATATAAAGAAATCCACTTCTACAAAAAAACCATGTAACAAAACTTCAATACCAAATCATAGACAGCAATCACAATTAGACACTTTTTTCCACTGATACTGCAGTTTTTATACACATACCATATCACCTGACCCAAAATACAAGTGGAACATCCAGGAATATTAACTTTTAAAACACATTTCTAAAGATTATGTGATGAAACAAAAATCAATAATTTCTTTGTATTGTTAATCTCAGAGAGACAGACTTTCTTGCAATCTTTAAAACCAGTCTTTATCAATATTTCATTAGACTTTCTGATGGTCTGTTCAAAGTTCTTTTTAGCTTTGTATTCCTTTTCTCTGCTGGGGGAATATTTTGGAGTTTGACATAAACCATTCAGGCATTTATAGGCTCCAAAATACAGCATTTGAGGGATAAAATGCTTTCACATAAACTGAATTCAGAATCAGTGGTAAAAAAAAAAGAAAAAAAATCTATAAGGTTCAAACCACAAATCTGAACTACCTTTTAGAAGTCTTGAAAAATATAAATCAAGATCCCTTCAGAATATCCCCAAAAAAGCAGGGCACATTGAGGGAACTTTGTAGACATGACACCTAGGGTACATTTAAAAATTTTGAAAAACACTCAAAGAAATCTGAAACAGCTAGATTACTTGGAAGTTGTAATTTGAATGTCTGTAAGAAAAAAAAATAACAATTTTTAAAAGCCTCATTGAAAGTTCAGTAAAAAGTTAGCGTTAAAAAATATTGTGTTTCATTAGACAGCAAATCTCCTAACTAGGGATTGACTAACAAAATCTTTCACTTGCTGACCAAACCAAACATTAAAACGATCTTATTTTTTAGTGAATGTCCCATAAAAAGTTATAATACTGATAGTCTGAGACTTCATTGTGGAAGTCTCAGAAAGCTTCTTTGAGTTATTTTAAGTATCATTGAGGTATTTTACCTATTTTTTAATTATGATTTATTTCAGATTTTTACCACAACAATGATCACCATATATAGTGGTGCTCCTTGTAAAATACTGTAAAGGAATTACAATCTTCCAGAAGATTGTAATTCTGTCTGGGACTTTTATTGGGAAATATTAGAGTTTCTATCTAGAGAAAATACATGGGACAAATGCTTACAATTAGTAGCTCTCACCATACTAATGGTACTGATCCCTAATATAAGACATTAAAGACTGTAAAGTGACAGGTCTGCTATCATTTTTTTTTATTTATTTTAAAAGTGTTAGATTTTTTTTGGAGTTGTGGCAAAATGATTGCTTTCACTGAGATCTTGTACATAAAATCATCTCATCACATTGTGTATGCAAAAAAAAAAAAAAGTTAATGAACTTTTTTGTTTAAAGGAGTAATGTTTGGTTTTATCTGTATAGATGGCTCTTTTCTACTACCTGGAGGGGTTTACTGTGTTAATGGATTTTCAGTAAAGCAGAGAGAAACAGCTCTGTAGCCCAGTCCTTAGTAACCTTACCTTGTCCTTGACATCTGACAGTTGTGAAATTTAGCATTTTTCCAAGCATATTTTTGTATTACACAAATTTGAACTCCTACATCTGTAAATTTAGCTGATTTCTAATTATCTTTGTGAGCAGTAATATAAGAATTCAGCACTATTTTAGCTCACATTATGTTAAGGTCACATCTCATTAACAAAAATCACAGGTCCTTGAGAAGCAACTTTATTCTCTCTCTCATAAATCACTGCTTTGCCGAGATATGTCTCTGGTAAGCTGAAGCTTACTTGTGATTGGTTGATGCTAGCTTGTCTCTCGAACTGTTTGTCGTAGTTCCCTCTTGACTCGGTGAAGCTATCCTGTCTGAAGGGGCCAAAACTGTCATCTGGCTGGTCAAAGCTGGACTCGCTGTAGAGTCGCTCTCGCATTTCACTGGATCGTTTCCTGGAAGAAGTCCTGCTTGGGTATCTCTGGCCAGTCTTGTACCAGCCTGTCTCTTTAAAGACAAACCAAATGTTTCCAGACCAGAGGATTGTATTAAGAAAACCAAAAACCTGAAAAAAATGAACCGTTGTAAGTGAATTATCACATCCAGACAGTTTCATTTTCGATTAAATACCTACAGTGGAAGTGTTTAGACGAGACCAGAGAGGTTCCTGCGTGGTTGCACATCTATTTTCCTTCTCTCTACAGGAAGCAATGAGAAGGAGTACCTCTGTTGGGTTTGTGGCTGCCTTGATATCAGTGAGGCTTTTAGCCCAATAGCAGCTGCTGAGCAGCCACATTAGAGAAAAGGTAACAGTGACAAGAAAATCCTGTTGCATTGTTCAGGACAGAAACACACAAGTAGAAGAAAGTCACAAAAGTCACTTATTAGTGTCATTTTAACACAACACTCCTGATTTAACTAATCGTTGAAATCAAATGTGACTGACCACTAGAGGGCCTCTGTTGTTCTTCAGATACTTGTTCTGGTAGAAAACGTAGACAATTGTTGCAAAGAAGGAGTACAGAAATGCCAAAACACCCACAGTTACGAAAAACTGAGCTGCAGCGGAGAAGTCGCCATTGAGGAAAACAACTTCTTCCCTGTTTGCGTTGCATAAGGGAGCTTTGAAGTGGATCTGCTGCAATCTGCAAGACATAAAGAGACGGTTGAGAGCAACAAGCAAAGGTTGTCATTAACTCTCCAGGGAGGTTGTGTCTGTCAACATTTCATTGGTTTCTGGAAGCATACTCATTAAGATGAAAAAAAAGTATCTCTTTGGTTGCTTAAGAGAAATGTAATAATTTATAATTGAATATTTTTTATTCATATTTTTTACTAATACAATATTATTAAAAATATTAGTATTTGTATTAATATCCACAAATGGATGAATCTTAAAAATGCACCCATTTGTCAACCACAAATTCTGAAAAAAAATCTGTCAAAATTATCTGCACATCTTTGACTGATATGACTATTTTTAATGTCGTACCAACAACAAAGATCTAAACCAGATAATAAATATCAGAATGTTCATTAGATACCAGAATAATGACTCAGTAAGTCACAGGTATTTAGAATAACCCATTTTGTTTGAATGCAACTCACTCACATTCCAACCTCTCATAAAAGGGTACATAAAAAGTAAGGAGAATGGAGACTGTGCATGTGCAACAATGACTGTTTTGAAATGTGACATTTGAGATAAAACATTATTTAAAAAATGCACCTCTGCCCAAAAGAAAACACCACCAAAATCCTTATGACTTTAGCTTTAAAAAAAACAAAACTTCTTTAATCCGTACCCTGCTGCCGTCAGTTATTTATTTATGTAGCTTGTGTTGTCAAAGCATTACTTCAGTTTCCATCTTCCATTGCCTAAGATTCTTGCATTAAAATGGCAACATGCTTAAAAATATGCATGAGGGACCAGCTGAGGGGAGCGTTTTTACTGCAAGCACAGTTATATAAGAAACACCGAAGACCTAGAGATGTTAAAGTGGGTCGGCATCCCCACTCAGCCTGGATTAAAACTAGGTGAGCTTCAACAGAGAGCAGCTCTGATAAACTGGACAACAAAATTTTAGTCTCTTCACAAAACTTTATAGTTAGACACTGTTGATCCAATTTCTTAAGAGTATATAAATATTTGAAGTTTTTGGTTGATTTTACCTAAGACAATTTGTTATACAATTAATAATTTTGTATCTCCTCGACTTTAAGATCCGCTGTTTTCAAGATGAATCTCTTTTTTAAGAGTCACAAAAAATCCTGATTTACCTGAAAGGATAGCCAAAATCAATATTGATGCTGAGGTTGTTCTGTCTCCAGACAGAGCAGTCGACTTTAACCTGAAGATAGCCATGGTATCCTCCGCAGGTGGCAAATGCACAAATGGCAAAAATCTACCAAAAGAAAATGTTAAAAAAGTTTTGAAAGTGTAACCATCTGTTGGTGATTTCCTTGAATGAATTCTTCTCAAGCACCAGTTGATTGTGTGAGCTTGCTGCATAATGAATGCACATCAATAAATCAAGTGAGAGATTATTACAGTTCAAAACGAGTTTGAAAACAAAGCCTGAATAATTTAAAGGAAGGAAGATAATTAACAGAGCTGCGTACTGTGCCCTAGAGGGAGCCCACAGAGGTAGAGTCAGAATCTGTTTGTTCATGTAGCACCAAATCTGGACTCTATCATTGATTTGTCTACACTACAACATTTCTAACATAAAGATGAAACCAAAGACAGCTTTACTGAGTCAACAATTTTTTTTTTTTTTTACTTGTAAACGAGAAAAATGCATTTCATCATCTTTGCCAAACTATCAGATAAAAAAAATAATATCATCATGGGACAGTCTTGTTATTAATATGTATTAATTTGCAACCTCAGGCAAAAATAATTAGATTTACAGTCAATAATCAGAACACACTTGAAAAGGAAAAAAGAAAGGGAACTTACCGGAGCAAATATAACCATACACATTTAAAGACCACAGAGCCTTACTCCATGCAGCGCCGGCAGCTGTAGTCATCAGGCTGAGATGTAACTGATGCAGACAGGAAAACCAAAGCCACTCTTCTAACAGAGAGGGGTGGGCTGACAGGGGTTGTCTCCCCCGAGGAGGAGCTGGAGATGAGGTCAAACTCTGCATTCAATCATCAATGCTCTTAACTGCAACTTCAGACAAATAATTGCAAAATATAATGGATTTTTTTATTATTTTTTATTTGGGATCTGGACTACAAAAGAACCAAAAATCTTCTTTTTTGAAGCACTGTAGCAAAATTGGTCTAGAAAAAATGAGGCTATATTTACAACATGAAACAAATCGAGGATCTGGGACAGATTTTGATCATATAAATAATTTGGGTGGTCACCGAGTTATTGCAGGCTGCACTGAGCTGATGTGTGTAAATAGAGATCAGTGAACGTTAGATCTGTTTTTGAGATTCATCATCAAAACAGTTAGTCTTTTGTATCTGTAATTAATTAATGGTATTTTTTATGCAAAACAAATGGTTTTGTTGTCAGATTTTGCATTGAGTTGACCCAAGTTTTAATTGGGAGCCCTTTGTAAGTTGCTTAATCAAATTTTATATTTTCTAAACATAGTGTATTACTTCATATCAATTATGAACCTACAACCATTTTTTAAAAGTTAAAAAAATGTTTTCTGCATGCTTTCCTAGAAAATGTCATGGTGTACTTGTATAATGATTAGGTCATGTTAACAGCATTGTCTGTCAAAAAGTGTCTTGCTGACCTCTTTTGGTGAAAAATCTGCATTACACATTCATGTTTGAGCTTTTGCCTGCATTTCAACCAAATCTTAAGCCAGGATGCCTGAAAAATGATGTTTGGTAATTCACAAGTCTATTCCTTTTCCACTTTCCCTTTTCTATCAAAAGGTATTCGCTTTGCTCCCAGGCATATTTTTTTAATATCATTAGTCAGGACAAATCTATGTGAGAAACTATTTCAAACCTCTGTCTTTTATAGATAAACCACAAATTGACCTAAGAGTAATAAATAGATCTTAATGAATGTATTTAAGTGCATTTTAAAAGATTTAAAGGTACAGGACTTTTTTTTTTTTTTTCAGGTGAACGATATACTGTTCAACTTCAATTCAATTCAACAAAAAAAAAAATAATTTTTTTCCAAATAAAAATTTAATGTGATTGTGACTCATATGTTCAAAGATGTGTTTTGGGTGATCATGTTGTGGGCAGGAAATATTTTCTGTAGCAGTCAATCTTGCAATGAATCTGAGTACTGTTGCTCTATGGAATATCACAAATATCATGGCATGATAACAGCTCAGCTTCTGATCAGCAGAGGCAATATTTCACAGTAATATGTGTACTGCAAGACGCCATTAAGTGTTGGCAATCCACCTCGTCAGATCTTCTTTAAATCTCTGTCTGGCTGGTCATTCGGTTGTACAGAGAGACATTGGAGTCTGGGATATGATTCTTCCCCATTAGGATGGATGGAGGAGATGATTTGAACTTCCTCCGCCCCTCTCTGCTCTTTGGTTCTGCGCTGCATCCATGAAGTATCTTTTTGAACTCCTCTGAAATTTGGGGTCATAGTTCATTCATTATTGAGCTTTTGAGATGCTAATCAGCATCTCCCAGTTGTAAAAACAATACCCTGTTGCGTTGGTTGCACATCTTAACAACTGTTAAAAAGTAAAAATCTTTCTGGCTGCACAGCAACAACACCAGATGGTTGTAACCAGAGTCCATGAGTCATTTAGGCCTATGTGTTTCATTTTTTAATTCTGAATATTAAACCAACTACGGTTCACTTTTACAGTTAAATATGTTGTCTTTTTTAATAAAACTTTGTGCACTGATGGCAGTCTTGGCCAGGTCAACCCCTGCAAATGAAATTGTATGTAAAAGTAGGGTTTTCCTACTAAAATAAAATTAATCAATACATTTCATTTTTTTACATTTTTATCTGTATCTACTTGTCCATGCAGGGCCATCACCTCTCTCCGGGGGCAATTGGGCAAGAGGTGAGGTTGCCAGTCCACTGTAGGGTAACGTAGATATACACAGCAAAAATAACCATGGGTATTCACACCTAAGGATAATTTAGGGAGACTAATCAACAGTTATGTTTTTGGACTGGATGAGGAAGCTGGAGAACCCATAAAGAAACCACATACAAACAGGACAACATGCAAACTTCAAACAGAAAGATCAAACACAAGAACTTCTTGATTTTGAAGCTCTATAATGGTCTGCTAAACTTCATTCATTGTTTTACATGCTGGCCAAAATTCATACTGCTGGCAGATTTGGAATTCTTTTAATATTTCTCCAACATTTTCGGACTAGTAAAAAGACAGATGTCTCAAGTGGAACAACCTTGAAGCTGACAGAGAATCTGTGGAGTTAGCTAAAGATTAGAGTAAGGTAAACAAACCTTCTATCCTCAAAGAGTTGCAGCTCATCACTAAAGATGAGCGATGAAAGATGATTATTTATCATGCCATTCAAAAAGAATCAATACAGTAACAAGTGTTTCAAAATTCATGTCCTCTTTGCGTTACTTTATTATCTTTTGATAAATGTTGGTCTCATTTTCTAACATTGATATAAAGAGAATAATTTTAAATCAAAATTTATCAGGAGTCTGAATAAGCCATCCATCCATCCATCCATTTTCTAACACCCTTGTCCCTTAGTGGGGTCTGGAGGTGCTGGTGCCTATCTCCAGCCACGTTCCAGGTGAGAAGCGGGGTCACCCTGGACAGGTCACCAGTCTGTCGCAGGGCAACACAGAGACAGACAGGACAAACAACCATACACACACACACACACACGCCCACACACACTCACACCTAGGGAGAATTTGGAGAGGCCAATTAACCTGACAGTAATGTTTTTGGACTGTGGGAGGAAGCCGGAGAACCCGGAGAGAACCCACCATGCACAGGGAGAACATGCAAACTTCGTGCAGAAAGACCCCGGGAATCTTGCTGCAAGGCAACAGTTCTACCAACTGTGCAGCCCCTAGTCTGAATAATTTAAGATTAAATGTGACTATTCATAAGATCTAAAATATCTGGCGGTTTATCTTAATGGAGTTTCAACATCTACAAAGTGCTTTTGATATTCATTACTTCAATCTATATTTCTCTGTGATTGATTTCTGGTGATGCAGGGTAAGGAGCTAAGGACAGAAGCTTCAACAGTTTGATTTTATCTAATCACAGGTGCCAGTGTGAAGGTAAAGTAATTACAAGTATTACCACAGGATTTGATTAAAAAAGGAAAAAAAAATGCTTTTAAAGACATATTCAGCTCTTCTCATGATGTGGTAAGAATTATTTTAATCCTTTTACATTTTATTAACTTGGATAAAACAGGAATGTTCTGAGACAAAACACTTGAGCGGATGAAGTTATGTAACCATCACGATCAGCAGGCTATTTATAGATGAAATTTAGGTTTACTGTTTTCAATCACTGTGATGGTAATTAAGTGTGACTGGATGCCCGCTGTTATTTAAAGCAAATGGATCTGTGGAGGTGTTTGTAGCAGGAACTCTGAAAAACAAGGAATGCTACTGCTAATCAGTCTAGAAAAGGTTACAAAAGAACACATAAGGGCGAAGAGCTCACAACTTTAAGACACATCACAATAACTGAACCTGATTAAACAATGCTAAAGATGCTCTTCTCCAAAGGTCATCACCAAACCTTATAAATCCCAAACTGTTGCATCAATCTGAGCTCCAATCTGAAGTGTTGTAATCCAATGTTAGTTCTGCTTAACTCTGGCAGATCATACTAGTTTAACTTGCATATATTTTCTGTCTATCTTATACACAGGCTGGCCCTACGTCAAATAGAGCTTATTCTGATTAATCCAACTCTTACCTTTTGCTGATTAATATATCTTGATAACAACATCCCTCTAGATTTTCCTTCTTTCAGCACTAAAGCTTGTAAAGAACATCAAAGAATTAGAACAAAGTATGCTTTTATTTTCTCTCTTAAACTATGTTAGTACACAGTTAAAAATCATTTAAATTTAAATTTTTTGATCAATCACTTCCCCTGATGCCTAGTAGAGTTGGGTTGTGACATCAATAATTAAAGTCAAGTACAACCATGCCACTATTTCTCACCATATTCCTAAGCTCACACATTCAACAACCCATAATGAACTGCTCCCCAACTAGAGCCGAAACAAACCAGATGAGCTCTTTATATTCTGTTGTGCTAATTGATTATTTTAATTTTTTGCATCATATGGTAGACTTTGGTGTATGGTTTTTATGCAGAGTGCAGGATTCTGATTTCAACCCCTGAACTTCAGACCTGTGTCCTGACTATTCTCTCGTCAGAGTATTTTCTTTTGTGCCTAACTAGGTTCAGAATCAAAAGTAAAAACATTCGACAACCTGGACCAGACGTGAAAGCTTGCCAACAGATGTCTTATTTTTATGTGAAAAAAAGGATTGCTTAATAAAAAATGTAATGAATAATCCTTCAGACTGATACTGAAATTACAAGACTGAGGCAGGAGAAGTGCTTTGCCAAAGGAAACAATGACTGAGACAGAAGACAGATCTGGGCTTCAAACCAGCAAATCACATTGTCTTTCTTTTGACACATTTATTCTGAATCAAAAAGTGGCTAAAAGGAGTGAAGGTAAATAACATACAAAACAAATATAAACCCATGTGCACAATAACCTGGAAGAAGTAAAATAGATTAGTTTTTCTGTGGAAAGAGGCAGAATGGCCTGAGCCTATCAACATGTCATGTTGAATGTGTTTAAAAATCTTGATGGAATTGACAGACACCCAGTGAGGGAAATTGAAGACACATGACATGAGAACTCTTTTAATACCCATTTTCTTAATGCTTGGGGCTAACAGGGACATTAAACTGATGTGGCAATCTTGATGAGACGAAAGATGAACCCCGCCAACCCCCAGGTGTGGCCAAAAATATGAATAATCTGATCTTCTTCTTTGCAGGACAAGGATCTTCCTAATGTGAATTTTTATTTCATTGATCTCATTTGCTTCAGTGTGCAAAGTCCAGACCTATTGTGCTTTACTGTATGTCTTCTTCCCAGCTACAGTGAGGAAAAAAAGTATTTAGTCAGTCACCGATTGTGCAAGTTCTCCCACTTAAAAAGATGAGAGAGGCCTGTAATTGACATCATAGGTAGACATCAACTAAGAGAGATAAAATGAGAAAAAATTTTTTCAGAAAATCACATTGTCTGATTTTTAAACAATTTATTTGAAAATAAGGGTGGAAAATAAGTATTTGGTCACCGATAAACAAGCAAGATTTCTGGCTGTCACAGACCTGTAACTTCTTCCTTAAGAGGTTCCTCTGTCCTCCACTCGTTACCTGTATCAATGGCACCTGTTTGAATTCGTGAACAGTATAAAATACACCTGTCCACAACCTCAAACAGTCACACTCCAGGTTCCACTATGGTGAAGACCAAAGAGCTGTCGAAGGACAACAGAAACAGAATTGTAGAGCTGCACCAGGCTGGGAAGACTGAATCCGCAATAGGCAAGCAGCTTGGTGTGAAGAAAT
>CAEGAE010035976.1:0-148048 GCA_903067095.1 Girardinus metallicus | reverse complement strand
GTATAAGAACATAGTCCCTTTTCATTACAGCACAAACAGTGAGGAATCATCATAAGGAGTCTGTAAAAATGAATCATGACTCAATGACTGAACTTCGGATTGATTTCAAAGATGTTGAGAAGATGACAACATCGTTTTCACTAATTCCTCATTAAAATGACTCTTGCTGACACCGATGCCCTATATGTTCCACCGTGACAAAAACGTATATTACACTATGATGTTAAAGTGGAAATCCACCTATTCGCTGTTCAGTCATCTCTGTGGTTCCTAACCCCCAACTTTAATATACAATTCAGAAGAATGGATCTGCTGACTCACAAATTAAAGCCTGTGCTTCAGTCCACACAGAAATTATGCAGATGTGACAAGAACTCACGCTCTAACACACACACACAAAACTTTATTTTATTGCCTTAGTGGTACCTCATTCCACCTCTCTCCACAGACGTCTGGGATTCTCTCATCTTCAGGATTAGCAAACACACCGATGTGTGCACGTGCCTTCCACTGATATCGCTCCGTACGGAGTTTAAGAGGAGATGCTTTTCACTGCGCAGCTTTGTGTCTCTGACTGCTTTTGTGCGCTCATCGCAGTGCCTGCTCTCATGCACTCGACGTATGTGGAGCTACGGTGACAGCAGCAACCCAAAGAGTGTAGATCCCAGGGTGCACTGGGAGTGCTTGAGGAAATGTAAGCAGCTTAAGCAGTCCATGATGTTGTCATCTCCTCTCAGCTGAGCTCCCAAAATAACAGGCCCTCTGGGTTCACTCTGACAGAGCTGAGCAGGGGACAGTCAACAGACATACGCAGAACAACCCGGCCCAGATTGGACCAGATCAGACTAGCCCAGTTACTCAGTCTGGTCAGTTTGGCCTTAGTTATTACTTTAGTGGAAGTTTTTACATTAGATGTCAGTTTTCACCCGCAGCACCCTGAAATGTGCACAGCTCAGCCCATTTTACCAAAGAGCTGAATACAGCAAACAGCTCTCAATAAAACCGTTCATTTTATGAAATTACAGGCAAAGGACTTTATATATTGTTTTTTTTTTTAATAGTGGCCAGTGAGAAATATTCTGGTGGACACGCGACTAACATACATTGTTTATCTTGCTTGGTGATTGTGGCAGTTTGAAAAGCTCTTCCAGTTAGACAGCAGATAGAGAGAAAAGTGTTTGAGTCCCTCTGCTGTTCCCCTTTCTTCCATCTAGGTCATAATGTAGGCTATAGGGCTAGTATACTCCAAGTATGGCAACACGCAGGAGCCATTTCTGTAAATAAGGGATTGATTTAGAGCAGCTCACTCTCTCCGTGTCATGCAAGGTATTCTCACCTGAAAGTTCTTTGCTTAATTATTTGAAAGCTGCACAGGATGCAGATTACAACAGGCTAACTGTGTGAATGAAGGATTGCTTCCATGAGTGGATTCAGCCTGTGGTGTTCTGATCTGAGTATATTTAAAAACACTTGCATAGTTCAAAGTTTAAGGAACTTTGGTAGGTAGAGTGTGCTTAACAGAAAGTAAAGCAGTAACAGTTTTTTGCTTCTTTCTTAGTCTCTAATGTTTATAGATCCTGCTTGAAATAGTTCATCAATAAACCAACCAAACCAGGCATTCGTGTTGTATATCTGCCTAATTAATGCAGGGCTGGAAGCTAACTCCAGAAGTCATTGAGTAATGTGTGTGGTACACCTTGGACAGGTCGCCAGTCTGTCACATAACTCCACACAGACACTCTGTACAACAGCTGTGCACACACACTTTCAGATCTATGGGTAGTGACCAGCTAACCAAATGGCCCATGTCCAGGATTTGAATGCAGAAGCTTCTTGGTGCAAGACAAAGGTTGTAACAACACAGAGAAGCAATGTTGGCTGTTTCCAACAGTATTTCTGTATCTATTTTAAAAAACAATTAATTATTTATGCAATTTTTTTCTCCTGAATAAATAAAGCCATTCAAATTAAATAGTAGATTTCTGTATTTTGTATCAGTGTCAGATTATGTAACTGCAATAAAAAATTCATTTTGAAACTTTTTAAGTACAGAAGAGCGCCAACAAAGTTGTCAACCTATACAAGTTGAAAGTTTGATAGAGAAGTTCATTTTATTGTTTGGCTGGATTTTCTGCCAGTTTTCAAATGGAAAACTTTTAAAAATTCAATTGTTGTCTATATAATTACCAGAAATAAATCCAGAATACCAGTAAATCCAGACTGCAACTGTGAAACAAAACCTAAAGTTATTTGCATCAAAAGGAACGACAGCATGGAAAAATATTCAGAAAATTGCTTTTTCTTACTGCATTGATCTGCATCTTTTAGTTTAATTTGATTTAAAACCTTTACAAAACAGTACAAAGTATATTTTCCTGTATTCATACGGCTATATCCATTAACCTGATTACAACAATCCCATCAATCCAACATATGAAAAGCCCAAGTTTGCTGATCTTGCCCTGATGTCCCAGATTTAGAGTATTTAGAGCACCTGATGTTTGGTTAACTGCTTCCATGCCGTCTGCCATGGACCTTCATGTTCACAGTTTTACCCCTGAAGAGTCTCAGTGGGTCTGGTTGTGGTGCAGGTCAGAGGTCAGCACAGTGAGCAAAATGAGGGCATGCCAGGGATCAGGCAAACAATGATGGATGCAGTAATGAGGTGATTATCTCATCTTTCTGCATTACTGACCTCTGTAAATGTCATTTATTAAAAAAAACAAAAAAAACATTTGGAATAATCAAAAAAAGTTACATTATTGAGTATTTACTGAGAATCAACACTTGAAAAGTAGCATACATTCAAGTCTTACTTGACTTGCATTGCCCATTGTAACCTTGTCTTTTTTTTTTGTTTGTACCTGCCAGTCTCCTTCTGTTGTTGCCCTTATGAGAAATAACTAGCTTGTCTCTGCTTTACCCACAATCCTCTGTGACTAGTGAAACTGCAGGTCAGTGGCTGAAAAGGTCATAGAAAACCACTGTTGCTCACTTTGCTGATAGGGTTTCCAGAGCTATAATTTCAACCTGACTGAGACCGGTACTTTGTACTTGATAGCATTCCCTCGTCTCTCTTTGAGGCTTTTCTAATAAAGGGCATGGCGACTGACTTTACAAAGCAGACAGAGGAGCACACAGAAAAGTCACTGTGCAGAATGATGAGCTAGCCCTAATGGCTTCTTTGCATCTCCTAATGGTTCCAGATGCAGAAAGGTTCGGGAAAGGGAGTTGTGCTGAATCGGAGGTGTGTTATGTGGTAAATTCTGTCCCTCAGATGGTTACGGTCTTCATCCATAATGGAGTGTTTTGGGTTGGGTCACAAGAAGGGCAAAAGCTAATCCATTCTGCAATAGATTTAAATCCGATAAACTGTGGGGAGAACTCCACTTGTAACACTGTGAAATCATGTGTACAGTTGTAAGCTCTTCTCACACTTGCCAGTGGTGGCATGTTCCTGTTTGCTGGCTTACTGTGCTGATATTATTGAGGGACGGGATATACAGAGTAGCTGGGTTGTCACAGCGACAGACCGGATTAAATCCTTTAAAAATTATACAGTTGGATCTGAAATTTCAGAAAAAACAAGATAAATCAGTTTTTTTCTTTTCCATACCTGTCGACTTCAATTAAATTCAGATTACTTACGTAGCTTCAATTCACAACAAATGTCGTATCGAGGCACTTTACAAAACACATTACTTCATTTCACTTGATCCTAGTTATCAAACAGTACAGTAAGCTCAACTATTTATTCAAAGTATTTTAAAAATTTTCTAGAAACCTGGCAGATTGCATTGAGTCATTATGCCATATATTGTTTTCATTGAATACTTGGATATCCCATTCTAGGAACACACAATTACTTTTGTTTATCCCTGAAAATCAGTCATATTGACCCTAATTAATTTATCAGATTTGGTCATGTATTTTAGTTATTTTATTAGCTGTTTTAGTAAATAACCCTATTTTTACTCTCAGTCTTCCTGCTGCCTACATGCATGTGACTCCTTTGTTTTGTACTTCTTTCTTCATTTTTGAAAACCTTCTTGATCCTGAAAATAGCTACTTTAAACTTCCTGCACAACATTCACACCAAAGAGTGTGGTATTTATAGCAACCTGGTAGCAGTAAGGTACGGTGGGTTCAGTGATGTTCACTGTGATGATTTGAATTTAGAGTTCCTGCCCCATAAATCAGTTGCTAGAGCCAGTAAAGTTGAAAATGAGCCAATTTGAGACACTTCTGTGATTTTCTGCCCTACAGTGCATGACCCCTCTTAAAGACATCTGTGATTTAGCAATCTGTCTCTGAGAGGAAAGTAATGTGACCAAAGGCAGAAGACCAGAAATTAAATAGTAACTTATAATTGATGATATGCATGGCAAAAATATAAGAAAATAAGAAAATATTTCCCAAGATGCTGGCTATGACTCATAAGAACTCTGGATGCTTCTTTCATTCTTTAAAGTTGCAACTAACAGAACCCTTGATTTATTTTCAGTATCTCTTCATCTCAGCTGAATGGGACATCTGGCATGGTAGCAATACAGACATATTAGCATGAGGAAATGGATGCTTCATCACCCTCTCTGAGCCATCTCTTCTGCTTCAGTGCAGCATTTAGTTCTGCGCTGCTTGATTTTGAATAAAACCTAAATGGTAGAACTGCTATTGCAAACCCACCTATGAACCAAATGAGGAAGCTATTAGCTATGATGACAGATTTGATTTTTAAGTTCAGGTTTTTTGTTTTCTCCAAAATAATTTACCCTTTTGCTGATTTATTCTTTTCTATCGCAGGTTTTTAAATTGGATTGATAGTATTTTGATAAACTATGACAGTAAATTTTCAGGATTTTTTTTTTTTATCTCATTTGACTGCATTTCATGTTATTTTCCAAAAATCTTTTTCCATTTCCTCTTTCTTATCCCTGTTTGCATCAGTCAATTTTTATGAAATATTAGAAAAAATGTTCTTGATCAAACCTTCAGATTGCATATATTGATTTGGGGTAACATCCTTCAAGCAGATCCACCATAGTTGTGAAACTTCCCGTGCAATGCGTCTATTTTTTGCGTCCCCATAATCAAGCACTACATCTTTGTTTTTAATAAAAAACAGTGATGTTTTTTGGTGGCCTTGAAAGAAAAATAACAGTTGCTTCAATTATTAATAAAGAATGCAGTCTGATGGAAGCCGAAATAAGTAAAATATTTTTAAAATAGCAATGACATGAACACCTATGTGTATTTTGAGAAGCAGATTTTTATACGTGGCTAAAAAAAATCTGCTGTCACACCTTGCTTGGGTTTTTTTTCTATTCTTTCAGCTGACAGTTTATGTAGGTGATGCATACACTGTGGATGGGAACATAAATGTGAAACTCACTTCAAAGAAATCAAAGCATCCTTTGAGGAATGACTTTAATAGAAATATCCGCTTTCATTACTCAGAGTAAATCTTTTGCAACTAATACTCAGTACAGCACTTTGCAGCGATTGAACCAAACCGCTCTTGTTTGCTCCAAATAGCATTTTGCTGCACATATATGGCCATCAAATATTTAACAAGGACTTGTACTGCAGAGTAGCAGCAGGCAAACAAACAGGAGTGTTTGTGTTAGTCATGCCTGTTTACATTTTATTTTGTTGCGCAATCAAAGAAGGTATAACTTTGGGTTTTTACAATTTGAATTGAGTCCCAGTTTTAGAATGGTAAATGAAGATGAAATACCAGTTGGTGATGAATACTTGATTGATACATTGATATTTAATTTCCCATGAGACAAAACAGCCTGATCTGATCGGTGACTTGTACATAACATCACACAGATCGCAGTGTTTCTCCTCCAGCAATTCTATCTCATTGCTAGCTGTGGGTGTTGTCATGGTAATTATCTGCAACACAGAAACGCAGTTTAGTGTTTTGCGGCCTTTTGTATTTGCACATAGCCTTTACTGTTCAAATATACACTGGCAGCCAAACAGCTGATGGGGCCATTAGCGACGGGGTAACATTGTAATCTTCCTCTGCAGGAGGAAGAGACTGTAAACACAGGGACGAGAATTTATTTGATTCGTTTCAGTCATCCATTCATGCATCAGTAATCTATCTATCTATGTGCGACATGAATGAGATCAGCAAAGTATTGGAGTATGATGGGACTTGACTCTCTCGTTGCTGCAGTAACACCTCAGTGTGGACTGTTCTGGAAAAGAGCGGGGGGCTGAGGGGTTGGATCTTAGTTACAGAATCATTTTCACATGAAGATCATCTGCGACTGCTGATTTCCCTCTGCTCACATCATAGTTCCATGAGGCTGTTTTCAATCTTACATGCTGTCAATACTTGTTTTGGCAGCATTTGTGTTGGATTAAAAATAGCTGGTGGACAACCAGAAAACCCCAAATTGACTTGTTGCA
The DNA here is from genome assembly GCA_903067095.1 of Girardinus metallicus. Classification (NCBI taxonomy): domain Eukaryota; kingdom Metazoa; phylum Chordata; class Actinopteri; order Cyprinodontiformes; family Poeciliidae; genus Girardinus; species Girardinus metallicus. The sequence continues at coordinate 141,622 of CAEGAE010035976.1, read as the reverse complement.
TTGCATCAACAAGTGATGCAATGCAACACTTGTTGCATTGCATCACTTGAAGAAGAGAAATCTTCAAGTGATGCAGAAGATTTTAACTTTACTCTGAAGAAGAGAAATCATTAATGTATTAAGAATTAATTCTCATCCAGCAGCCAAATCAAAGGTAGTTAATGTTGTTTATGGATGGGTGGATGGATATTTTAACCTCTTTAATGTATAAACATCATGCATATAAAAGCAAATACATTTGAAACATTTGTTTTTCATCCTCACTGTATTTGTGTCTGGATTAGGTGGTCAAATCTTCTGTGTTGATCTGAAGTGTTGGATTATTATTTTTATAGATTTATTTACTGTATTTTGCCTACCAATCAGGTTTCAAAACAGGTCACTTTCACTTCTTGATTGAGTTCTAAATTATTGTGTATTTGAGATTTTTTTTTTGTTGGTGAATAACTTCATGATTTTGTATCTCAGGCTGCCACATAATTACATTTTAATTACTCCAACCCCACCGGCCTCATAGTTTTCTGATGACTTTCTTCCCACTTTGTGTTGTTTGACGACTTTGCTATCATAAAATCCCAGTGGTAGACAGAGAAGTGCAGCTTGTAAATTTTCTTTCTCACATTTTACAACTACAAAAGATTGTTTCTATGCCTTTAGAAAGTGTTTTTCTTCAGTTTTATGGCTTTGTTTGTACATAAGATGTGTTTTTAGCCTCATGCTGCTTTTAGTTGCATCATAGCAGCGCCAGTGGGCTCACTGGTTGTAGGCCACTTTCCTCATGACTTATGACCAGCGAGTGGAAAATTATCTGGGTTAGTGTGTGAAATAATGGACTGCTTGGGGGGGAAGAGTTCTCTACTCTACTACAATTCAATGCTTAATACTTTTCCCTACATTACATAGTAGATTCACACTGACTCGTAAAGTTTAGTTCTTAGCTATAAGTATCAGTTCTTTTACTTTGTGAAAAAGTAAGTTAATATTTAAGTTGGTCAACTCTTTTGCAGCCATTGCTGGAAAAAGCTTTTCTGGTAGCTGCTCACACTCTTTGAGCCAGCTATTTTTGTACTTTATGATGTGATAGTTTCTGCAGGGGTAAAATCGCTTCTGCACCCTGCTGCAGAACAATAGTTTTCAAGTTCATTCGAAGCAATTTAAATCTATCACCAATCATAATGAGAGTAGAAAATCAGAGTTTTTAAACCTCTAATGCTTTGCTTGAATGCTAAAAGTGAGCAATATTTAGCTGATTCACTGTTTGTCTGGATACATTCCCAACCACAGTGTTACATTTTTAAAGATATTGCACAATATTTAAGAAAATCATGTTATTCACAATTAGCTTTAAGTATCCGCAATTAAACACAAAAAATCTCTTAACAGAAACCATGCTGTTATCCACTCCTATTTGCTCCTTCAACTTTCTATAATTGCTTGAGTGTTGATATATTAATAAAATTATTTACTGTGGATCTACATTCCTTTATGGAGGTCAGGGATCACAACAATCTACGAATAGCTAAGTCAACAAATACTTGAGACCACCTCTAAAAGTACTTATATTTGTCTGTTTCAATAACTAGCTTGTAAAAGTATCTCCCTGAATGTGAGGAACACTAAGTCATGTCTTCTCCACCAGCGCCTGAAATTTAAGAGATATAAAAACCTTTGCAAGACAACAAAGTAATTTTCTTCTGAACACAGGAGCTACACAGAATTTCCAGAAGCTACAGATCAGTCTGTGGTGTTGTGAATCCTTATAACTTATTATGCAACAAATTGAAAAATAATGGTTTTCTTGGCTCTGCTGTTATCAGAAGCATCTGTATAATCACTTATGATATGTTGTCGATGAAAGCTCCTGCACCCTTGATAGTCAGTCACCTGTTGCCAGTAAGTGCTCATAAATACCAGGAAGGGTGTAGATTTCTATTTACCACTTGTTGTGGTTGATGCCCGGTGTCAGCATACGGCATGTGTGGGCGGTTTGATATCGCTGAGTAACACAGCTGTCTTAAGCAGTTTCTGTGTAATTGTAATCCCTCTGATCCGCCACGCCGTAAACACCAGATAGTAAACTTAGCCTGCAGCTTGCCTCAAAGCCGGCCAGCACCATCTTGCTGTATATGCATACTTGCAAGTAGAAACAAAAATACGTGGAAATACACGTGCCTTTACAGTAACACAGTTCACTTATAACGTCTTGTGGCCTCTCCCTTGTATGCTGTTCATACAGAGTTCAACATAGTGGCTCTTTCTATGGATGCCAGCTCCACATATGCCGTGTTATATCTGACAGAGGCTTTTTTTTTTTTTATAAACACTACAATTGGGTTCAAATAGGAGAGAAGAAGAACTTTAAGTATCACTTTTTAAGTCCCTCAAGTGCAGCGCCTGCCTAAGACTTATGGTATGAACTCTTTTTGCTGCATTGCTCCTGGATGTCTTTTTTTTTTTTTTTTATCTCTGCTGTGCCAGAAGCTTCAGCTGAGAACTCTCTCTCTCTCCCTCTCTCTCTCTCCCTCTCTCTCTCCCTCTGCCCTCTCTCTCTCTCTCTCTCTTTCTTCGTCTGTCTCTGTTTCTTTGTGTGTTGCGCTAAAGTGGGGGAGAAAACGTTACCTCAACTCACTCTGACTCTGTGAAGCGTTTATGAAAGCTACAGGGAAACAACTCTGGATGGCCCAGCTGCATAATTAATGTTTAGGTATAGAGTTTAACTTTTCAGATGCTATCAGATCTTAAAATCATGATAGTTTGGGAGCCACTAATGTCTTCACTGGCCCCGTTCAGTCCTGGGACCAACATCCAACTTGGTTGATCTAATCGCCTCCAGAAATTAGATACAGATGTAAATTTTGATATGCAAAAATTTAAGAATTTAATCTGTAAAACACATGGCGCATTGTGCTTTATAGATACGTTAGTCAATTCTGCTGCATCTCTTGAATGGTCGACCTTTTAAAAGCAATTTGCATGAATGATGATTAATTTAAAAAAAGGTACTGCGATAGTTTCTGCTCAATAACAAGGCTAATTCTAGTATAAGACAACTTAATTATTCGCTGAATAATAAGGATCAGTGCATGGCAGATTTATGTATAGATGATTAATTTAGAACAAATATAGATTTGCAGTGAGTTATAAGACAAGTGATATTTAAAGTAATTCAGGGAGTACATGGTGCAGGGCGGGAAAAGGACAGGATGTTTTCCGAATTTTGTGGTCTGTCTCTGTAACTGCAACTGTTTCAGCTCGCCTTATCTACTGGAAATAGATAAATGCTGACTTTGCACTTGCTTTAGCTGCCTGCTTATCTCTTTCTCCAAGTCTTAGGGTTTGGTTCTTGTCTTTTGGGCTAAGAAATGCTTGTAATATTTCCACAATCTGACACAAATAAAGCAGGCAAGGAAATTAATTTTCTCAAAATGCATCACGAGGAAACAGTCACCAAATACTTATTGTAAATATTTGATGATTCAGATATTGATGTTAGCTGTTCCTAAATTACCGCTGGATGGACTTGAATCCTTTATGTAATCCTAGGCACCAATGCTAAGATATTTGGGACTCTTGGGTATAGAGCTTAAACGATTCCTCGAGTGATTTGAGTACCTCGATTATTAAAATTCCTCGAGGAAAACTGATCTGCCTCGAAGCCTCGTTATATTATGTTTTATTATTTAGCGCACCGTGTTCCGGCCGGGACTTTATTTGCGCTCTCACTTCCTCCTGAGTTGTTGACAAAAGCTAAATGAATGTGAAAAATTGGACTGATATCGATATCTGATTGTAGTACTGCTGTTACGTTAGATTTACCAATGTTTTATTTTATGTTTTTTTTATCCGATTACCCGATTAATCGTAAGAGTAATCGATAGATTACTCTATTACTAAAATATTCGTTTACAACAGCCCTACTTGGGTCACTTGATATTGAAAGTGAATTCATGATTTGGGAAAAAGAAAATAAACAGGAGAGCATAAGCCATGGTGGAAAAATGTTCTCTTGATATTGGATTTATTTTTAAGATGCTGCCATTATCCTGTTTTGCATTCTTACTTTAACTTTTTTTCAATTGAAATTTTTTCCACACTTTAATTGAAATATGAAGTATGCATCTTACAGGGATACATTTGTTTTCAGCTAACAATGATTTTGATCATTGAAAGAAAGTATTAGTTTCTATGATTCAAAAGAAAACATAAAACTTAACACAATAATCCTTTTTAGGGTGCTACTGATTTATTAGTTCATCCCTAAACTGAATTCCTTAATTTTGGGGATTCGTGATCAGCCTACTTACACGAGAAACCGATGTTTTCTACCTTCACAAGGTTTGAAAGTCAGCCATTGCTGACACTGTTGCCAACTTAGCCTCTTTGTCACTGTATTTAATGACTTTTCAGACAAAAACAGTCAGCATTGGCCAACATTAGAATTTGCAAATCAGACTTATTGGTGATTAGCTAGAAAACTCCAGTCAGTGCAAAAAATATGCATGCCTACTTACATTTTCTCTTCTTCCACAGATCTAATAATGAAAGCCTAACTCTACCATCCCTGCCTCACACATTGTCATTGAGAAAATCTTGAGAAAATACCAACAATAATGCAATTTTAAGGTCAAATCCATCTTCTTCACTCCACCTTTTAGTCCCGTTGATCTGCAATTTGCACATGACTTCACTCCTCCACTTTCGCTCTCCACCTACTCTCCCTCTGTTACCTTCTTTCCTCTAACAACAGGAGAGGCTGTAAATCTGCATTTATGAACTAAACTGTGATCAGTCGATGCCCATCTGGGAGCTGATCTGGTTGGCAGGGAAAGATGCTGCACTCCATATGCGTTCTTGGCACAGGGGTTTTTGGATCAAGCACTTTTTTTGGTCAAGTAATTAATAAAGAGGCTTCTCAAAATGTGTGAAGACTTAGTAGTGATATGATTACATAGTGCTCATGACTAAAAATATAGTTAATAATATAGTGGCAAAACACTATCTAGATTAAGTAACAGATATCTGAAAAGTTTTTAGCTGACTGGTGTTTTATCACATAACCCAGAACAATGGTGTTTGAGACAATGAGGTCATGAAAAGATAAGTCTCTCAAAGTGAAAAACGTCTAAATTATGAAGCAAAAATCTACTGAATCCTCAGATAAATGGATGGAAATAGAAATGACCTGTGCAATTGGTCATCCATGCGTTTAGACATCAGTTTGTGCATTCGGCATTGTAAAACAACAGCACATGGGGACAGGTCTCTGCTGGCCCTGACAGTACAGAGCAGAAGCCAAATAAAGTCAACATGTTACGTAATGCTGCTAGTTCGTATACAAAGAAAGAAGACATTTGGTGGGTAATAATAATTTATCAAACACTGATGTTTCATATTATCAGCCTATGAAAATTCTTTACAACATTTTATTTGAAGTGGTGTACATAAGACAGTCATGCAACTGTTATAAACATAACACATGGTATGAACATGAAGAAGTCTTCATGAATGTTTACAACTGTTGTCATGAAGTGTCATTGGTAAAAAATGACACTTTTAATGCAAAGTTGTACTAAAAGTTGCATTGAAAGTCCATTAAGTGTCAACTTTACATTGGAAGTGTCATTATTTACTGAATTACACTTCATGACAACAGTCATAAACATTCATTAAGACTCCTTCATGTTCATGACAGACGTTATATCAAGTTTATGACAGAGTCATGTCAGTCTTATACACACGTGTAAGACTGACATGTCTTAAATAAAGTGTTACCAAACTCTTTATTTGCTTGGATCATACATGTTCAGCATCTGATCAGGTATTTCTTCGTACTGAACAAATTTGGGACATGTGCAAACTTTAGATAATGATACAATATAGCTGTAAATAATAGATCAGAGGGAGATAAATGCTAAGAGTTTGAAATCTTTGAGACTGAAGTCTTAAGATAAAACAAGATCTATCCATTTAAGATATGTCATTCCTTATTGCTGGGAGTTATTACGTAAAGGCACATAGTTACAAAAAAGTGCAATATGTATGTTCTCCATAAATGGTTTCAAATGTCAGTGCATTGTTAAATTAAAGAGATGGGTAAAAGGGAAGGATATACAAGCCATCCAAAGAAAATTTGGTACAATACACATCAATACTTAAAAGCAGCATAACGATGACAGTGATTAGTTGTTAATTAAATGGCCAAAGTTCACCAAATCCACATCTCTAAAGGATGCAAAACTGCAAGTCAGCAAAAAAAAGATTATAGAAAAAAAAATCTATTAACAAAAAGAAAAAAAAAAGGCTGGTCTTCCGACAGCTAAATGCTTGTTCTACTTCTCCTGAAATTCCGATCAAAGTGCCTCACCTATGCAGTTAATTAACAACCCAGTTTTCATCCATCCATCTTCTATACCCGCTTATCCTTGCAAAGTGTCAGGGGGGCTGGTGCCTATCTTTAGTGCTAATTGGTAGAGAGGCTGGGTACACCCTGGACAGGTTGCTACTCCGACACAGGGCAACACAGAGGCAAACAGCCACACACACAAACACACACACGATCCCTCTTAAAGGCAATTTAGGGAGAAAACTTCACTTAGCATGCATGATTTTGAACTGTGGAAAGAAAAAACGCAGCCCGAGATTCAAAAGCCAGGATCTTCCTTTTGCAAGGTAACAGTGCTAAAAGCTGTGACAACATGCAGCCTAAAAACCACTTTTGTCTGAATAAAATTACTTAGATTATTGTAGTATATACAAGGACAACAGTTTGAATTACCTTTAGATTTTCTAGAGAACCCCCCCAAAAAAGAAATCAGTCCTGTTTGATGCTTAGTCAACCATTTATTGGGACTGGATGAATCAATTCATCTCTGAACAGCTTTATGGAGTCTGGAACTGCGTGTGAACAATGCAACATAAAATATAAGTAAACAATGGCAAGATGGATACACAACATTTTACCTTGATGTAAGCATCAGCACGAATAAAAACAAATAAATTGAAAAGGTCAATATGATAAATGTAATATTGGATAAACTACATCCAGTCCTTCAGAATGTAAAGTTCAAATGATCAGCAGAAAGTAGCAGGTTGGATCCACGTGCTTTTTAATCCTCTTTGCACATGTCAGGTGTTAATTGCAGTGAAAAAGATCTTAAGCATTAAGCAGCTTTAGGGGGGATGTTTTTTCCCTTATTCCTGCCTGTTTCCAAGATGAAAAACCTGGATCTATGACAGGGATGAAGCTTGTTTATGTCATTTATGTGCATACTGAGTGCAGCCACGTCCCTTTGCCTCTTCTATAAACATAACAATGTTTCAGTGGTTCAACTGCACCATGAGTGATTCTGTTAAGAGGTATTTCTTAATATGGCATTGTTTTTTTTCACCAAATTAATGTACTCAGATGAATTTTCTACATTTTATAGTGAGAGACTGTTAATCCAACAGAATATTATTTAGATTTCAGTTAAATAGCCTCAAATTTGATTGAAATGTAGTCATGTAGTGTCAATAAAAAACTTACAATGAATTTTCACTTTAATTTAGTATCAAATTGGACAAACACACTGCAGAAGGCAACAGTGAAGAATATAACCCATTTTAACAAGAAACCTTCAGTAAAATCACTCCAAAAATGTAAGATTATGCCATGACCAGCAGGGTGGTTGGAAGGACAGGTTTCTGACGGACACAAAGACATTGGTCAGGAATATCAGCCAGAAGAAAACACAGCTGTACCCTGAGCAGCTTCACCTTATAGCAGCATAACGAAAGTAAAAGGATTGTTCAGGGTCACCCTGTAAGCCCAACTATAAGCCTTATCACAAAGAAAAAAATTTAAGCCAAAGGGAGGGTGCCGTCCTCTTAAACCCAAACTGGAAATTGTTCCACATGAGAAGAGTCTGATAACCCAGAGCTCAGTCAAGTTTGCAAACTCAAAAAAGCGTAAGTTAACTTGAAGGTTGAAAAAGAATTCATCTGTTGAGAAAATATAGCAGCGTGCTGTCTTAAATACTGTTGATGATCTTAGTGTGGTAAAGTCCTTAAGGTGGATTAAAATATTATTTTGGATATAACTTCGAGCCTGTAGAGCAAAACTAAAACATTATAAGAGAAACGTTTACTGCACTTCTGAACGAGTTTGACAGGAAACCGGCGTTACAAAAGCTTATGGTGATTGACTGTAGTGTAATTACATTAAAATACAACAAATGAAGTTACAAATTAGAGTAGTTGTTTAATCTAAATAAATTCAAACTGGCCATTTAAAATTTTTGTAGATGTTTTTGAACTCGAATATTGTTACAGCTAAATCAGCTGTTTATGAGCAGTTATTGGTTAATATATTAGAAAACAAGAATATTTACAGGTGTCAAAATTTGGGGTTGAGTGTCTTTTTCTGTTCTACTTTGTTAAATGTCATTCCATTTTGCACTTCAGAAATATTCTGAGATTCTTTTCGAGGCGTATTTTTTACCAGATATTTTTTTTTCCTGTTTAAATTATATTCTTTTTGAATTTGTGTGTCATTCCACATATTTAGCCAGCATTGACTCATCCTGCACATATGCTCACACACAGATAGCATGCTAAACATATTTCTGAATCACCAAGGAGATCCTTTTTTGTGTGAGCACAGACTAATATTAGAAAGGCTTTAAAACATCTCAGAATAGAATCTTTAAGCCAGCTCTCTGACTCTTTCACAGATAAATAATTTGTTCAGTTTAACAGTTTTTGATAGTTTATTTTCACTTAAAACTTAAAATACTCATCACTCCCATAGGTAACCAGTGTAACAGAGGGACTAAAAGATTTCTCAGATGAATCAGTTGAAACGGTCGTCTCACTCCTGTCTTTGATCATGTCATCATCACTCAGCCAGGACAGGTTTATAAATAGTAGACCTCTATCAGCACATGCACTGTTCTATGCTATACTGTAATGTATGCAACCTTCACAACAGAAGCAACCTATATGATCATCGTGTGCCATCAAGGTCAGCTCCATAACTCTCACTGAATTTAAGGTGTGAAGGCACATATAATCCTAACACAGTAACATTTAAGGCATGACTTCGTCTCAGTTTAATTGGCCAACCTCGTTTTCTGTCTTAAAGTAATAGCTTGGTTGGATGTTGATGGAACATGTTTAAATAAAGCAAAACGCAGTGACATAATGTAATATCATATAAGGTAGATAATTTCTTTTATACAGTGAGTTCAAATTAGCGATACTTGTTGATAATAATTCTAGCTGATTTTGATTTCCTTTTACAAACTTTAAAATAAGATGTTTGAAGACTCAAAATTTTATTAACCTTTCTTGGGTTGTCCATTAATTATTTATTAAGGGGCATACTTAATATTACATTTAAATTTTATTTTGAATGAAGGACAAAATGATCAAAGTTGACACTGTCAGCTGTTATTGTCAACTTATAGTTGCAGTTATTGCAGATATTGTGGTTAGCATTACTAAAATAGCAACATGTTTTGCTTTCTTGCAGCCTGATGTCTCAACATATCTAAAAGATACAATTTACTTTATAATAACCATCCTACATCTCTATGCTTCCTCTCACTATACATTTAAATAAGTGAAACTCCACTTCAAGGTGACAGAGTTGATTTTCACAAAGGAATCAAAATAAGTAGAAACAGAGATTCCAGGTTTTTGCTCGACAGTGACGGCATATTGTAGCAAATGCTTGATTTTTTTTTTTAGTTATTTTTTTACTGATTTCATTTTCTTTATTCTAAGTACAAATGCAAAACTTTGATAACATATCTGTTGATAATACAGGTTATGTGTTTTGATGTTTTTTTGCAGGAGACTAAAGCATTTTTTCTAACTTTTTCTAACATAAAGACTAAAAATCTAAAATTTAAGTATATAATATGAGAACCATGCTGAGAATGTGCATCTTAGTAGAAAATGTGCTACATTCTGCTCCTTGGAAAACCACATTTAGGCCAGGCTATTTCTGAAACAAAAACCCCAGGCTACAGACCTGTTTCTGTGCTTGGTTCCGATTTTAATTCAGTGAGTATGCCTTTTGTCAAACCATGATGACTGAGCTCCATCTTCTTGATGCATATGAGTCATGACTTGAATAACTTGTGCAAATTGCATACGGGAATGTGGTTCATTTTTGTTGACCTGACTGTGCTTTAGTTGATTACACGTGTCCTTGAACCCCAGTTCAACAGCGGCATATGTGAACATGAGTGAACATGATAAAGGTTTGGCACATTAGGCCTGCTCCCTTGTGTTACAGAAGTCCCCACTCGAGGATAAGCACCGCAGAGTCATTCAGAAATTGCATGTCACTTGCTTTATACTGCACATGGAAATTGCTACAAGTGAAGATATCACTTTCACACTGCTCTGGATCTAAACCCATAAAGATGACATGCAATAGTGGCCTTAAACAGATGAGCAACTAACCAAACCAAACTATCAACCCTCACCAACACAGCCTTATTTGGACCAGTTTCTTCTTTATGTAAGATTTATTCATGTCACTGGGGCAAATGTATCTATTGCAGCTGAAGGTCTAGTGTTGCAACGTTACTACCTATAGATCACCAGCCATCATAAACTTTTGTGACAGCTCACTAGGAGACGCCAGTCTCCAGCAGTCTGTAATCCCAGGCTGCTGTATTATCCATCATATTTCCTTTAGTCCCAATGTGTGTTCTTCATCACGGCTGGAGCAAAAAGGAAAGCTTTAAAAGATGGGTGAAAACTCCTTCCATTTTCTTTTCACTCACTTTTATAATCTCTGATGATCTAATAATTAGCCATCTTTTTAATTAATGCTGCCTAATATTAGATATTTCTTTAAGTTTTCTTGAATTTATACAATCTGTCTTTTGCACAAGAAAAAAGTGCTTTTACTACTGCAGCACTGAGCTCAAATAGAAATAGTTAATCATTAAGAGAAAAGGCAGAAGGAATGGTAAAAGAAATGGCCTAAATGAATAAATAAGTAAAAATCCATCCCTGACAATTAATATTATAATAATTATAATGATTATTCTTCAAAAATCTGGCTTCCCACCACTCCCCACCATCCTAGAAGCCCACACGCAGCCTGCACACAGAGCAATGCCATGTGACAGTTGTTCAAGCTTTTCACAATGGCTCTGTATTTCTAAAGATAATGGAGGTAGCTCAAAACATGTCAGCACAACAGCGTGTTTCTTACTGTGTTTCTGATCGCAGACGTTTTTAAAATGTCTAACAGGAGGAAATACTGTAGGAGCATTCTTTTTCACCTAATTAATATTGATGGGATCTAAAGTTAGAAGGAGCAACTAAAAATGTTGCTGCTGTTACCTTAAAGCTCCAGAGTTCAAATGTCAGTCCAGGTTTCTGTGTTTAGTTTTCTCATGCATGAGCTGGTTTTTATTGGATTCTATTATTTCTTCCCACAGTTCAAAAGCGTATTTTTAGACAAACTGAGATTTTAAATTCTCTTGAATACAAGCAGTTCTTGCTCATACATGCATGTGATGGCTTGTGATGGACTGTATCCAACCTCTCACCTATTGACTGTGGAGATAGCGTCTAACACTCTGACCAAGATAAAGCAGCTTTAAAAGAATCAGTCAATGCTTACAGCAGTGTGTTTACATTTATTTAAATAAAGAGTCTGAGTTGAGACTCTCAATATGTAATATCTGATATATTAACCTAATAAGCAGAAGAGGTTGTAGTTATTCATGTTTCTTTTTCTCACCAGTAAAATTGTAAGAATACGTCCATCTTATAAAATAGGCATCAAACAGTTTGGGAAAGAAAGCACAAACTCTGCTATGATTCATGAAGAACATAAGAATGTAATCAGTGAATTATAGAGGCCTACTCTGAGTAGTTATAATCGAAGCAAATTGCATACAACCCAATTCCAAGTAATTTCAGTTAAAAACAGTGCAGGAAAGTTCAACTTATTAGACCTATTGGAAAAATCTTTATATCTTAGGAAACAAAGCAGATTGCATTTAGTCACCATTTACTCCTCCTGGACGAGTATGTAGCAACAGTGGATGGCAGATTTACATGCAGAGTAAAAATCAGACTTTATCGTCAGCTTTAACTGCAGATAATGCGTAGTTGGAGAGTAATAGGAGAAAGTAGTAGAGTGAGGAGAGGTGGTCAGTTTGTCCTCCAGCAGTCTAGCAATCAACACCATAACTACAGAGCTCTGGATAACCTAAGCTACTCTATAGGCGATATCAGAAAAGGAAAACTTTAAGTCAAATCTTAAAAATAGACAGGGACTGAGAGTTTGTCCCAAATGAGAGGAGCCTGATAACACAAAAAATATCTTAATAAAGACGAGGATTAAGCCTCGTTTATAAAATATGTTCAATTACATATTGCAATATTTAATTGCAATCACATGGAAGTTAGAAAAAGATCAGGATGCAATAGAACATGAAGATGGGAGAAATATTACTGAGAACTCCTTTTAATGTGAAGGATTCTGTCACCTCAAGGCTCATTTTAGAGTTGATTTGTTGCCATCAACATACAGGCAGAAGACCGAAAGCCCCGGGACAGACTTAATTAGACCCGGAATAGATCACAACAATGAAACGTGACGTAACACACGCAGATGTACATCAAATAGTTTATGTAAATTCAATTTTGAACACAATGCAGTAGGCCTATCACATAGAATCAGAATAAATTATATTGAGTTTTGAGGTAAAAAAAAAAATATATTCTCAAAAATTTCAATATTTTTGCAAAACACCAAGATTGGATTTAGAGATCTGCACCCTTTTTGAAGAAATCACTATTTTGAATATTTTAGCTATTTGTTCATTTCCATCCATCTTCTAACACCCTTGTCCATAGTGGGGTCGGGAGGGCTGCTGCTGCCTTTCTCCAGCTAACGTTCCGGGCGAGAAGCGGGATACACCCTGGACAGGTCACCAGTCTGTCGCAGGGCAACACAGAGACAGATAGGACAAACAACCATACACGCCCACACTTAGGGGGAATTTAGAGAGACCAATTAACCTGACAGTCATGTTTTTGGACTGTGGGAGGAAGCCAGAGTACCCAGAGAGAACCCGCGCATGCACAGGGAGAACATGCAAACTCCGTGCAGAAAGACCCCGGGCCGGGAATCGAACCCAGGACCTTCTTGCTGCAAGGCAACAGTGCTACCAACTGTGCCACTGTGCAGCCCTATTTGTTCATTTCTGAGAAATATGTGGCAAATATGTGGTGACCGATTGTACAGACCTTCCACAGAAACACAGGGAATTTCACAGGATCCCAGAGTTCCTAAACACATGAAGAAGTGCCATATAAGTTTTCCTTATGTCATGATATGCATGACTTCTTGACTGCAAATCTGCCATCCCAACTGCCTGTGTGACCTGTAAGCTTGTGCATGAATCCATTTGAGGGCCATTAAGGCTACCTCAGTGCCAGCGATGCTAACCTGCATGCTTGCCTTGCTGTCCCACAACTTCATTCAATTGCAGCAAGTCATGGTTTAATTTTAAAACCTGTCATAATAGTGATTCTGCAGATTGAACTGTTCTTGTTTCCTGTCCTGTATATTTTCTGTCTTATTTTAAACCTTGTCTTTTTCAGGAAGCAGGATATTTATAGAGATATAAAAGCATCCAGTCTTTCTTTATTTGGTTGTTTTTGATTTGAGTTGTTCTGTGATTGTGGTATTCTTGATCTAAGTGTGTCTATTTATTTCTCTGACTTTAGTTCTCTCTCCTTCTGTTCTCTCCTACAGCAGTCATATTTAAAGCTACTACTGCTGTTAATGTTGTATATTTTTCATTTGCCTGTGTTTTTGCCTTGTGTTTTTATTGTTGTTGATTTCTTTTGATCCTCTGTGGTGAGCCTTCTAACCCCAGTTCATTCTGTCATGGCACCGCTACAGTCCAGGATGATGCTGCCCCAGGTACCCAGGAGTACATTATGTTACGGCAGGACTCCATCCACTCTGCGGATATAAGGAGTAAAGGGTCCCCTTTTCGTGCTAAGTGTCACGAAATCTTCTGCTGCCCACTGAAGCAAGTTGTCCTCAAAGAAAGTGCAGAGCCCGAAGGTTTGTGTGCACCCCCTTCTTGTCTTGATTTACTGATGCTCACAGTTGCTGCTCTTTTCTTGCCCTCCCCGTATTTCATATTCTGTCTGAGCTGATAGTTCCCCACCCCTTCAAACTAGGCTCTCCTTCATTCCTGCACCATTTTTAGAGAGCATGGCGTGCGCGTCTAGCCATCTGTAGCATGGGTTCACTTGTGCTACTTCGTATGTGTGCGTGTGTGTTTGAGCACAGCATACAACTTAATGCTTAGGGAGTATTGCAGAGAGCCTTTGGGACATTTTTTTTTCTCTTTATCATGCAAACACACTGGTTTAGCATGCATTTGTGTGAACGCAGGTGTGTGTTTGTATCTGCCTTCATACTGCTTAAGTTGGTCTGAGGAGCATAACATCTGTAGCTCCTGCACATCCCACCCCTATGTCAACCCATTAACTCGGTCATTGCCACCCTGAGGCGTATGCTCAGACCAAAGCAACGTGCAAAAAGAAAAGGGGTAAAATATGGAGTCTGCTGCCGCTCTAATGAGTTCAGTGACTAGGCAATTTTAAAAAGGAAGATCTACTTCAACAAGCCTCATAAAAAAATGAGGCGCTTTTTTTATTCACCCCATCTGGGGAATTGCACTTCATATTCATGACTAAAGAATGATAAGGTCAGCTAAAGAATGCAAGTCAGCAAGACTCCCACCCTAAATTGTTCTATGTGCCTCCTTTCCTTCATCCTATGAATCCATGTGCTTTGCAGCTGCTGTGCTTATCAAATTTATTCATGTCTCTTAAAACCTTTCACACTTTGTCATGTTACAACCACAAACTTCAATGAATTTCATTGTAATTTAATGTGATCAACTAACATAAAACAGTGTGTAGTTTTGCAAACGAAAATCTGAAAAGTGATGCATGAATGTGTATCCATATTGTATCTATGTCTATCAGGTGGCTCTGGAGCTGTAGGATACAAACCCATTTGACAATTAGAGTCCAGACTTTGATTCAGTTAAGAATCTTTGGAAAGACTTGAAAATGTATCACCATAATTCTGCCTATGCAATCTGAGTTTTAGCTACTTAAAAGAAAGAAGGGAGACTATTTACAGTCTTTACACGTAGAGAGCTGATAGAAGTATATCCATAATAGATGGCTGAAGGCCGAAAGGATCTCCTATAGCAGTCAGTTTTACAGTGCCTGAAGAAGATTCTGACTGAAGACACTGTTGTATGACAGTCTGACGGATAGGATGATCAGCATTATGTTCTTTCTTTTATGAACAATCCCTCACATGATGCTTTACTTCAACTACTACTACACTTCACAGTTATGCACAACTTTGTGTTGGTCTGTCACATAAAAAACGTGACAGATCTGTGGTTTTTACATGACAAAATATTTAAGAATAAATAAATAAAATATAAAACAATTCCAGGGTTTTGAATAATTTTGCTTGGTACCCTGTTCTAACTGTCCTGTTTCTTCCATTCTAGCCAAACATAATTTCCCGTCTCACACTTTCTTCCCTCATTTAGTTTTTTCTGCTTTGAAGTTTGTAGATGCATGAAAAATGTGCAGAAACTATTTTTGCTTCCAGGCTTTGTTCAGATAAGGATGTGTAGTTATGAAAATATGTTTAAATAACAAGCATGCAGCCATACCCTGCTTTGTCTGGCTCTCAAGCTTCCTGCTCCCCATGCATTTCATCTATCCCTGAGTGCTAAGATTGTAGAAACCGTCTTCTTTTTCAGACTTCCTGATAGGTAAGAACTCTCTCACTTCTGATGCGTTTGCTGCAGTGTTTTGGTCTGTTTTTGCTGCATCTAAAAATGTCTCATGTTTGGCTGTGTATCTGCAGTAAACATCAGTTAACCTGTTGATAGCTTCCTGTGTACTCTCTGAAGAGCTCAAGCACATGTACTTATGCTTGTGGGAAAGAGAGAGGAGGGTAAAGAGATACAGAAATGATGTGCGAGCAGAGGTCTGCCTGGAGAAGCACAGATGTATTATTCAGTTTGTCTGTAGCTCTAGTTGGACGTGACTGAATTTACAAAGCAAGGAGGGGAGACTACAGCTCTTACGTAAGCGGTTCAGAAGACATCATTAATGGTGATGTATGATGCGGATGGATGTTGCGTAGAACTGTGTGTGTAGATGTCACATGGAAACGCAATCCTCGGTTTAAAACTGGAACAGAAGATAAAAAAAAATCACAAGATAGTATTTGTCTTCACGTTTATCTGTGAAAATGGATTTTGATGTAAACTCTTAGGTTTAAGGCAGTGTTACCATGACAACACTATTACAAATGGTTTGCACTGCTGTAGTTAAAGCTCATCACAGATTCTAGATTTTAGGATATTTGGCTATGTTGTAGTTTCTAATTCACAGGTCTCTGCAGCAAAAACAAATGTGCTGTCAGAACCGGGCCTGGCTATCTGTTTTACCAGCATGATTGAATTTTAATCTCACAATACCTACCACATTTTAAATGGAAGATGCACAACAAAGCAGTGGCACATGTATTTAGGCAACTTTAAATAATGAGTTCAACAAATATCAGTATGTCTCTGTAGATCTACGGGGAGGTGAGGACAGAAAGCCTTGGACTCCCTCTCTATTCTCAGAGAGCTCAAACCTTATGCTGGTTTGAGCTCAGTGATGATCTCTGTGGATTAGTCATTACCTCATGGCTCATTTGGAAATCATTTTGTCCTCTTACCTCCCCTTTTGTTTGGCTCTTTTACGCTTTTTTGTTTTTCCACAGAAGAAGTAAAAAAACATGGTGCCTGAGGGGGGCTGATCTGTGTAAATATGCATCCATAATTCACTCAACTGCAAGACTTTGTTTACAATTTCAGGCCATATACAGAAAAGGAAGTCTGAGGTCCCTGAAGAAATCTAAATACATATTAAAGGCTTCAGATGTTTTCTATTTGTGTAATTCTGTTTAAAAGATCATGTGAAGTGTTAATTCTGTTGAGTGATGCGGCAGATGGCTCAATATTCAAACTTCAAGGTTAATTGTTATGTATATAAGGCCTCACAGTGGGTTAAAACTACCCAATGGTGTCCAGGATTTCCAAGCTCATTGTCTTTACTGCAAAACATGTTAAATACTTTATTTCAATGTGAAACTGAGGATGGCACTACTGTACTTCTAATTCTTCAAACACGGGTATTTCCTCAATATTTTATTGGTCATCACAATGATATCAGCACAAGATTCCTATCTGCAAGATGATATTTTTCTTACAATCTGAGTAATTTCCATTTAAATATTTCTGTACTTCTATCATCAGTTTCAATCTTAGTATTCTCACGGAAATTATATCACTGTTTTCTCATATCAGCAGAATGAGAGGATAGAAGTGAGGGGGACTTTCTGTGCAAAGCATAGTGCTTAATATTGTACCTTTTTGCACTATAATCTTAATCTAGCACAACAGTGTGTGCTCTTCTCACGCTGTGTGGTGTCAGAGGAACCATGTATGCAAAATTTTAAATTTGGGTTATCTTATCTTGACTAGTCTGAAGCATGGACAACTCATGACATTCCTGGGACTCTCAAAAACCTGCTTCTAGGTGCAATTTCTATGTTTTCTTCCTCCCTGCTGTGAGGCCTATACCAGCTCGTACACAGAGCATGCCAATCCCTATGTGTGAAGGGGCTGAGCATGGCACTTTTTTCCCTGTTTTTTTAAGGGCGTGGATGCTTTCTTTCAGCTAGTTGGCGAGATCCCCCTCTTTGCAGTATGAGCATTGGCAGGACACCATGCACATAGCAATGACGAAAACACTACAGTAAATTAAGCTACCTGGAGTGCTGCCACCCAGGTGTGAGTGTGATTAGGTTGTGGCCTTGGGAAAGGACCTGCATCTTCCTTTAAATTCCCTGATGACTAATCCACACCAGTGTGAAAAACCCACACATCATGAATCAGCTGCCACTGCTGCTGCCAGGCTCCTCCATGCAGCACCAGGGATCCAAACATGCTGCCACCACAACGATTAACCACCGCTGAGGTTTTGTGTCTGCTCAAACAAGTTAGGAAACTTTCAGACTCCAATAAAACTTCTTCCAGTCTCTGCACTGACCTTCCATGATCTGGCGGATTATTAATGGCACAGAGTGGACTTAGTCTGGTGTAAACGGGGCCTAAAAGAAGCCTGCCAGACCATGACAGACCTAAGTGAAATTTAGTCAAACTCTTTATAGAACATCTGTTTTAAATAAATTTTAGGTTTTGATTTTTGCATCTCTTTTTAATGAGTGAGACAATAACCACTACATAATAACATAAACACGTTATTATGTAGTAAGATAAAGTATCACTTGTAAAAATAACGCATCCATTTTTAAAATTTATATATGCACTTCATAATTGACACTTCATAATTAACAAAGGCTTTATGGTCATTAGAGCATCCAAACCCTTTTTATAAGTTCTAACCAGCTTTTTAAATGCTTTCACTTTTATATTAACAGTGATAGAACTGTTAACATCACTGTTAACAGTGTTATCATTTGTTATAACAATTATAACAAACAAAGATGACAATCCAACTAACAATACGAACTGTTGAACTCACTTTTAGAAAATTAACCACAAAAGAGTTAAATTTAACAAAACCAAATACAAAATTCAAAAAAGTTATCAGGGAGAGATAGATTGTGGTCCAACATTCTGAGCGCTCAACCCTGAAACTTTCATTTCGTTCCTTAAGCAAAATTATTTGTCCATAAACAGAAAATATTTGTAGGAGTAAGATGAATGAGTAGCAGCACCATTTATTTACTGGATCCAAGTAGAAAATTCTTGACAGTGACTAGGATAATTAGATGACACAATTATATTTTAGGAAAGTGGTTTTACTTCTCATGACAGTGTAACCTGCCAACTGTTGTTATATTACATATTTCTGTCTTGCAACAATATACACACACACACTTAAATGATGCCGCATGTCAAAGAAATTGCTTCTTTCCTTTAAAATGATCTCTTTTCATGAGCTCTGTTTCTCTAAACAAGTACATAAATAGCTGATGCATGAATAAATCATGCGTATAAGAATGTCCTTTGGTGATTTGAGAGGTTGAGAGCAGGGATATATCAGTCTTACATCAGCAGTGTGAGTCCTGCTTACAGTTGACTGTAATGAGGTATAAATTTGTCATGTTAAAGTAACTGTGACACCAGCAATGCGCTTGTTTTCTCCTGAGTAAACAAGTGTTAAGGTATTTAATAGGTGCAATGAGGCACGCTGCTTAGTCAGCAGCATGGTAATGTGAGGCCAGCAGCAAAGTGGCTTCGACTGCTGCCAGGATGGAATTCACACATAAACATGTATGATATTATCATGTTACCTTTTTATGATAAACACAACTCCACATACAGTTTAAAATTCTGGATCTCTGAATGCTCTTGCGGTTTGATATCATTTTTACTTTAACCCTTAAATTGTGTTGTAACTCTGTCCACAACATCCTCTTTGTTCTCAGCAGAAACAACTGGTGATACATCGGTTGCATGTTTTCCATCTCAAGCCACAGCTTATTTTCAAAATGACAATTTAAACAATTTGGTTCCCAAAAGCAGCTGTGATTTTTTTTCTTCCATTTCTGTGATTATCCCTAGAAGTCTTTACTTAGTGAAAGAAACAGTTTTTCCAGACACCACTTTCTATTATTGCTCTTTGCTCTTGATCTTAATCAGATACACTTTACAAAATAATGGTTCACATGAAATATATGTCATCCATATGACAGGACAGTGCCTCATTGAATGCAAAGTTAAGTTCAAGTATTCACACAAATTTAGGATTTTGAGACTTAGGTATAGAATTATTTGAATTCAATCAATCAAGAAGTTTGTTTATGATAGGAAATAAGCCAGGCATCTCTCCAAAAGTAATACAAGAATAAATGAAAAAAGAGCTTTAATTTTTACAAAAAAACACACCAAAAAAACTTGTTTTAATTACATTTCATTATAAATTTCTGAATTTTTTTATGCTTGTCAAAATTAAGTAGAAAAAATAGATGGTCAGATGGCTAATCTTAAATCACTTGGATCAGAATTGGGAACAAAAAAA
This sequence comes from Girardinus metallicus, assembly GCA_903067095.1. Classification (NCBI taxonomy): domain Eukaryota; kingdom Metazoa; phylum Chordata; class Actinopteri; order Cyprinodontiformes; family Poeciliidae; genus Girardinus; species Girardinus metallicus. The sequence goes on along the minus strand of CAEGAE010035976.1, from coordinate 121,444 downwards.
ATCTTTTTTTTTGGCTAATGGCAACTGTTGCAATGATGTCCTTTAATATTCACAAATAGATCACTATAAAATGTGGGTTGCTTACTCACCACTACTTCACATTATGTTCATCCTAAGTTTGTGCTGTGTCATAGCTTTTAGCTTTTCATCTTTGGTTTATTTTGGCTTGTTGACTTTGGAGAATAAATCAGTAAGAGATGTTTCCAGGCTCCACTGCTGCGGTTGGAGCCACCTTAAAACCATAAAGCACAGAAGCAACTTTCTGGCTCCCAGAATGATGTCTGTGTCTCTATATTATCTCCTGTCAGAACCAAGGCTATTCACATTATTCAATTTGCCCGTCCCTTTTATCAACAACAACAACAACAACAACAAAAATACATTATTGTGTAAAACAATTCAGAGATATGCAGAATATACAAAGAGATTCGTATACTTTTACTCTTACTTACTCTAAGATGTAATATTTCTTTGACAATTATGTGTTAATTTAGAATTTGGAGTCCAGTCATACTCTGTCTCAAATGTCCAGAGTTTTAAACCAAATGTATATATTTAAGAGATAATATTAATGTAATTTAATGTACTGGTCCATTCCTTCTTGGTAGTTCAACATTACCTTTCCTTTTTAATTGCAAAAAAATTCAGGAAATGTTTTTGTTAGTTCAGCATCCCAGCTTTCATACAAAAGCATGCTTCAATCACCATTGAATCATGCTTTTGTAAGTTTTGCAGCTTGTGGTTTGAAAAGCAGATGCTTTTTCAATGGATAAATGTTACCTGGATGGCAGTGTATACATCTTCAACTATATGTATTGTTTAGTAATATTGGTTCAATCACAGTTCAGCCAGTCCAATCAGAATTTAGGATCTCTGTGCTGGAGAAATCCAATGTTTCTTAAAGTCAGAATTCAAACTTCTTCATTAACTCTGAGCTCACAATTCAACATGGCTGCCATGGTTACAAAAGCACTGATGTTGCCATGATGAACTATTTGCAGTTTCATTGAATCGAGTACACATAATATTGCATATCAACTGCTAGGGAACATGTGCCTGTCATGTTTAAATTTACAAGCTGCGAACAAATGCTATTGCTGTTGTTTTAAATAGCTGCGCAATAGGCATGTAATCCCACTGGTTTTACAATCTGCAGGAAAAGTTCATTCCCAAATCCTAGTCATTCTTACAAATGTAAATGTTCCTGTCACAAAATATGTTGCAACATTTGACCACAGCTTGAGCAGGCTATTCTACTTAAATAAACGTAAAACTATAAAATGCCGATTTGATTTAATTAAAAAAAAGATCGGTGTTTGTATTCTTAAGCTAACTCTAAACCCTGCCCTGTAACAGTTTGATCTATAATTTTTTAGCCCTCATCACAGACATATGCAGCTAATGTCTAAGTGCAACCTTAGAAAAGACTAAGAACAATTCACACAGACAGTTGGAAGAACATCTTGGATGCTTGCACAGTTATGTAAGACCCTTGCATGTTTCATCTTAGGGTGCTTCATGTAAAGTGCCAGCCTGCCAACAGGGCAAATGCTGGCTGGGATTCATGCAGACACCCAATTTTCTCCATTATGTCACCTGCAACCAGCTCTGAATATAAAGAAAGTTATATATAAAAAAGGCCAGACCTGGGACTAAAAGATATTATACTCGCAACATAAAGAGAGTGTTCCTCAATGATACTGCCAAATCTGACAAAGAGAGTTACTGTTCGGAATATTTATACTTCAGTGTTGAAAAGACATCACACTTTTTCACATACTACAGAGAAATCTTCTAAAAATTATTTCTGGAAGTTGCACAAGAGACACATTATTTCTATTATTTCTATATATGGCTGGGGATGATTTGAGTATTTGAGCAGGATAGGTCCATCTCTGTCTCATACTCAACTTTGCAGAAGCAGCTCTATCTAAAAGATGGCTAGAAATGATTTATTTTTTATGATGGATTATATTTCTGTTTACAATAAAATTGTACCTTAAATGTTAGGCTTACATTTATGCAATCTAGTAAATTTCTTATGATTCTCTGCCTAAGGAGTATATTTGCACTAAACATATGTAACAATAGATATATAGATTTCTTTTTTTGTTCTAGAATTGAACTGCTCTCTCCAGCCATCTTCTCTGTTTACTGAGCTGCACATAACTTGTATTTTTGTCCTATAAGCTGTTGGTTAACTACGTTTCTCTAGATGACATGGCCTTTACTTCCAACAAGCTCTTATGTAGTCCTCCTGTGTCCTTTTGTCTTCATTTTAAAAACTCAAGCACACCCTGAGTTGGATGTTTGGCATTAATATGCTGTGAACCATATCCTATGAGTATACACGCTTGCTGTTGTAACCTTAAATCTAATTTCCCAGCGAACATACATGCAACCTATCAGGGATAAAAGTGAAGCACTTGCCTGAATTTATAATATAAGGCACCACAGATGTCTGAATCAAATCACAACTATTCATTCAAGCATGAACACTTGATCATATTTTTAAATAAAAATTAAAACAGGACAATTAAATAAATGTAACTTCTTCAGATTCTCATCTCTTAAAATAGTTTCTTTAATATCAGTTTCAGAAAAAGTATCAAAAGGCTAGCGTTCCAAACCTGGATTAGGTTGTATTATGCTTAATCAAATACAAACTAAAGAAATCACACCAGTGTAACAGGACATATGTAATAAATTAATTTAGGAGAGATAATAGTGATATAAGTTCTTTCTCACTGGAATAACTATTTCCTGACATGTCTGTATGATCTACATTTTTGAAATTCTGTCTTCCTGTGCAGCTGTATTCTATGGCAGATATTTGGTCTTGGCTGCAAATCCATTCCTTTGAGATATAATTAGAGAATGCACATCAGTCTCTGACTGGATTCTACATAGCCGTTGCATATTTTTCCACTCTTGTTTTCTCTCACTCACAGTTACATGTCCAAACAAAAGGTCAAATCGTTAGTTCAAAAGGTTTACAGTTAGTAAGAATGCTAAAGTGAGAAGTAAGATCGCTAAGTGTCTCTTTCTGTCTAGCTTGGCTGCTTTCTTAGAGCAAATGCTCAGCTCTGTTGTTGTGTGTATGGGCAGAAAGCTACAGCCCTTAGATCTGTGTTCAGAATGATGTAATGGGGAACAATCAGTGAGCCAGAGCTCTAACGGTTCTGAACATCACACGTAAGCAGTCATCACAACAGGCCAGTGTCACGCAACCTCCCACATCTAATCTGGGATTCTGACTGCCAAAACACTGCTTAATATGTCATAATCTTCTCATAGTTTCTCCTAAAATGCAAACACACACTCATCATGAACACCATGGGTCGTGCACAGAGATTTGGCTCTGGTCATTTTCTCCCAGTCTGGTTCAAATTTGAGCCAGCAGTGCTAAGACAAACCTGTTCTGACTTGTTGATGAGTATGAGTGTACGTTTGTGACAGTTACTTTTGCAAGCTGGCTAAGCTCTAGACATATAGCACTTCAGCAGCTGGGCTGCTTGGGAACCACAGATTTGGTAATGCGATTCAGGCTATAAGTGTTTTTACTGATCGGTAAAGATGGCCCAGTACAATCATTCGATCACTTTGGGCATAACCTCTGACTTACTGCATGCCTGACGGATCAGCTGAATAGAGAGCCTTAGAGAAAGAGGAGCTGACTGTGAAAAAGGGGAACTGGTGTCCAGTTCTTATATTAGTGCCCATCTGGATGGCAATGTTCCAGTAAATCAGCATCTACACAAAGATGTATTCAAAGCATGCGCTCTATGGATCAAGTGACTGTAGAAATCTGCACAGTGACTCTAGGCTAAATTGTGCCTTGAGAAACACATTTTGCTTTATTTCACTCACTAATTGTCCCTAACTTCAAGCTTTAAGCCACAGTAGTCATCATGCAGTGACTATGTAAGTATATGTTTATTGCAAGATATAACCAGCAGAAGTGTTTGACTCATAAATAGCATTGGGCAGCTTAAAGAGGGCTTCATGCAAGTTCCACACTGTTATGTTTGCATTTGGACCAAATCTATTCTGTTTTATATAAATTTAAGGATTCAGGAATATATTAATACTGCAAAGAGTTCATTTCTAATTAACTGTTATAGACACATACAACTGCAGCACTGCTTTTATGAACAGTCAGAATTCTCATATTCAAAAGCATATCTGGAGCCAGCCTTATACATAAAAATGATTGGAAAAAACGCCACAGTTTTAAGAATATATGAAATTAATAAAGCTATACAATTGAAAATAATTAATTGTATGCGCTCTAAATACATTAATGGATAAAAACAGAATAATGTCTACAGCATTTAGTGCTACTTAAGTGAGAAGACCAATTTCTTGCCAAAGTATTCTAACTGTTCAGACATTTTGTGATGTTAAAACAACAATCCCAGCGTATTTCTTTCATATTTTATGTTATAATAGCAGATAAGTGGAAACTGTGACATGCGCATGTTCTTTAAATGTTTATTAAAACTATTACAGTATAATATGGGACAGATAATCTGTGAAAAAATCCAACTCCTCTGCCTCTTTCTTGTGGTCCTATTGCAATCTGCAGAAATATATCACTCAATCAGAAACTACCATGAAATGAAAATGTAACTATTTCCCATACAAATTGTTTGTCCTTCATTCACTAAATGGGGTCCATGTCAATTTGATTGTGGCCTTTTATACATCTCACGATTTAGTACTTTTTAAATCTCTCCTGCAACTCTAAAAACCTCGCCCTGCTGCGTTTTTATTACTAGAAACAAACAGCAATTAAACAATCATCCAGCTTCTAACTCTAATTCACTGAGTACAAGGTTAATGGGCTTTTCACATAACAAGTTATCACATTTGCACTTAGTTTATTTTAAGTGAGGTGCTGCTGGAAATGCTTTGGCCTTGCTGACTCGCAGCCAGCCACACATTGCCGGAGGAGTCCTGCTGACCAGAGCAAAATGAGGGGAGGTCTCGGCACCGGCCAGAGACCTCTCCAGAGAGCTTTTGTTGGTTGATGTGCAGAGTTTTTCCCCAGTTTGTGTGCCCTTCGGACGGAGTGGACACCACTGTCTGTTGCCTTCCCCTTGCAGCTGTGGGACTTGCCGCTGGGAGAAGCGGCATATGTTTTCCCAGCTTGTTTTCCAGAGAAACGGCACACACAGGCGTGCAGGTGCCAGTGTTTCTTCTGCAGCTGTGTAAGCCAGCTCCAGCCAGGCTTGCAGCCAGGACTGCTCATGGCACATTCCTGTCATCAGGGACACAGCTGTGTCCCTGATGACAGGAAGAGCAATAAATGACAGAAGTAAGAGGAAAGAAAATAATACAGTTAACTTACCAGTAGACCAAAATGCCCACTTGAACTTGTCATGTCGCTTGCAAAAAAGGATATTTTGTAAATTATCAGTTCCGAAAATTGAAAATGGAAGAAAGAGAATTTGGACAAAATGAAACAAATTTCATTGGGTCCCAGGTTGAGGCAGCTCATTGAAGTCAGAAGTTTTTATACCAGTATGAAAATTCTTTTTTCAATTAATCTGTCTGGGACAAGAATGTAGAAAAAAAAAAAACTGTAATATTTTGCTTGGTTGTGGGCTCTTTCAGCAGGATAATACCCAACACAAAGGAGATGTACTCCAGGATAGGGCTGGGCAATAAATCAATAACGATGTATATTGATACGGACACCTATCAATATCTGAAGGTAATACGTCTGATAGAATATTCAGTCATTTCACTGAACCACACAGCATTCTGGGGGATGCAGACAGAGGAAAGGCTTTAGCTGTTCAACTTCTCGACACCTAAGCCAAGTCGATGACATCGACTAACTCACTAACTCTTTTGTTACCTAACAACAACTTGCTGAGCAACTTGTGGTTTCCTAGCAGCAGCCTTTTGACTAACTTGCACAACAGAAGTTTAAGTGTTTTGTTAACTGTCTCATAACTGCTTAAAAATTAGCAAGAGCTGGACTGAAAACTGTGGATAAAACAGGAAAAGTCAAGTCACCAGTTTGGAAATATTTCAAATATTTAAAACAAAAAAATAATAATTATTGATGTCAGCTGATAAGAAATGCTTTTCTCTTGATGCAATCTTCAGCCATTCTGCCCAGCCCTTCCCCAGGAATGGTTTGAGGAGTGCAAAAATGAGTGCAAGTTGTTGATTTGTTTTCAAAATTCTCCAGATGTCATTCTAATCCAATGTATGGAATGTGCTGGAAAAATTAGTCTGATCAATGGGGGGTCCATTTTGTAACTTAGAGGATCTAAAGGAGGAGTAAGCAACTCCAGTTCTCAAGATTGAGTTTCTTGTAATATACTTGAATTGTCTCCTCAGTGTGCAGTCAATTTCTCCAGTTCTGCTAATGATCTGATTATTTGACTCGGGTGTGTTGAAGCATAAAAACATCTAAAAGTTGCAAACTAGGGCTGAAACGATTCCTCGAGTGATTCGAGTTCCTCAATTATTAAAATTCCTCCAGGAAAAATTTATCTGCCTCGAAGCTTCGTTAAATAATATTTTATTATTTAGCGCACCGTGTTTCAGCCAGGTTATGACGAAAGCTAAGTGTTAGCAGCATAACGTCCAGTTTTCAAGTTCGGCCTGGGAGGATTTTATTGATTGATGATAATGTCTGGGTCTTGGTCATTTTTCGGGGGACCAATAAGCATCCTTAAAATGACTAGCGATGCCTGGATTACGGTAGTCTTTTTTCCTCCCGGAGCTGCTGCCTGGTGGCCGGTGTTCAGAGCGAATGGCGGGGACGAGCAGGTGTATTTATGCAGGTGAGCGGATAGACTGTAGACTGTGGGCGGCTGCACATTAGATAATTAACGTAAGTGTAGCTTTACGGATGAACTGGAAATTTTTTTCATATCATCAACAAATGGGTGGCAGAGCTCATCGTGGCGGCACGTAGCTGGTAGATGTTTCTGTGTGTGACGAACGAAGGTGTCAAATCCCGTCGCTAACATAAACACAAAAGCTATAAATGTTTGGGCAAAGTGAGAGTTCATCTATTAAACTGACTGAAGATGAATACATAAATGAAAAGCTGGAGTATAGACATTTTTATAAGAGTATTTTTGAGCCTGCCACTTTATTAAATTGAATATAATTTCAGATTTTTGTATAACTTTTCTTCAGGTTAATTTGTAAAGTGAGCTATTATAACACTGCTGTTATGTTAGGTTTACCAATGTTTTACTTTATCTTTTTTTTTTTATCCGGTTACTCGATTAATAGTAAGAATAATTAATAGATTACTCAATTATTAAAATATTCATTTAAAACAGCCATATTGCAAACCCCTCACCTCTAGTACATATTGATGTCAGATACTATACTCCTTTCAGGCATCTTTTAGGGTTTTGGTAGTTAGGGACTATTTTGGCAGCAAAAGCTGGATCAGCTCAATATTAGGCAGGTGGCAATACTCCTATGGCTGCTAGCATATAAATATTACTTTCACTGGAAAAAAAATCTTAAATTTGATCTTTCACATGTCTTCCATTAAGTAGAAATCCAAGAAAATTTTCTTCTACACTGGAGAGAGTAGCCAAAATTGAGTGGCGATGCTGTCATTTTCAGTGTAATTTCCCTGGATCTGTCCTAATCTGGCCCACTTTTAAAGAGGAAAGCAGAACATGGAGTTCTCACTAGCTCTGTTCTTCTGCGAGATTGTATTGCTAGGTCCCTCTTGAGAGAGATTGTAGATCTCAACGAGCTTTTTATCTGGTTAAATAAAAGTTATCATTTAAAAACAATATGCTTGCCAAGACCACGGAGGTTCACGTCTGGACTTTTTCCTTCATTTTCACACAGATGTAAGGTTCCGAATCAGCTCTTTTCATTTATTATGTTTCTAACTGGGATCCATTACAATTCACTATCATCATGCTTTCATTGATTTCTCTGTGTGCCGTCTTCACCAGGCACACGGTCTGCACAATATAACTGGGATAGACTCTGTTTGGTAAGGGAACATGACCTATTTACCCACCCACTCCCATTAGTTGACTCATGTCTGCTGCAGTTTCATTTCCTGCCTAGTTGATTTGTTCCGCATGATGATTTTGCAGAAATAATCTATGCCAAACTGAAACCATGCAATTACATTGGCACATTCACACACATTCTGATCGTTCTGTAAATATGTATAATCATTTTAATGTTGTGTGTGGCGCCTTTACAATGAGAGATACGACCATTCACGGCTTACACACCACACATAATCTTCCTTATCTGTGCTGGGGCATTGCGAGCCTTCCTGCCGGGAAATAAAACAACTTCTTCACTGAGGACACTCCAGTGCAAGAGAAAACCGGAGTGTGTGACCAGACTAAAATTAGCTTCATTAATGTTCACATCCAGTTTGCCTCACTGCACATTTGACCTCCCTGCATAATGTTCACAGATACGCTGAGGCTAGTGAGGAGGTTACCATGAGGACACAGACCTGGTAAATGGCAAAGTCAATTCTACTCATTCATTGGCTGTCAAATTTTAGAGTCTCCAAGGTGTGCACAAGGTGTCCTTTGCTACCATTGCATTATTAATGCTAGAAGAACATATATGCAGTACTGTTTAGTTTTTGCTTGTAAAGCTTGAAAAAGCTGCTCCACATACCTGAATTCTTTAGTTTTTCCATATAGTCTCTTTTGGAAACAACCTTTTTGTTCTGTATAAGCTTTGTATCATTTCCCACATTTGTGTAGTTTGTGCTATTTACAGTTCCTTTAGGTTATTGAAGGACACCCTTCTAAAAACTAGTAAAAGGGAATGAGCAGTTTAGTTGAAGATAAACATAATAAATGTTTTATATAAGGCCCAAGTTTACTTTAATTTAGTTTATTTGTACAGCACAGCACCAATTTACAACAAATATAATTTCAAGGCCCTGATATTATCTTTCATTTTTTGATAACAGAACATGAACAAAATTACAAGGTTCTTTTGGATAGTTTCGTAATAAAGTGCATAAAAAATATGTCGGTTTCTGTTAGTAAGTTTTATGTTCCCTGTCCAAGGTAATTTAAGGTTTGAGATCAGGAGCTTTTTATTACTAACTTGAAGACTTAAGGGGAAATTTGCATTTGGTTTTAGTTCTAAGACACAGGGAGTCTCTGTAGCCTGTAGTTTCACACTTTTGTGCGTATTGCTTGGGGTAATGAATGCTATAGCATTATTCATTCCAATCAGGCTGCTCTCTGAACTCTGGCCATTTCACACACCGTTTGGTGCCTCTGATTGGGATTTCTGTGCCATTACAGCCTAAGAACTTATATACACAAACACGGAAAAATACACCCACACACAAGCACCAAGACCAGAGATCACAGTCTGTTAATGCTCCCAGTATGCTTCCCTGATAAATTATCAACTTCTCTTGCAGCGGAATTAACGAGCCACAACTTGTGCTGTCAAAGTTGTGTAAATATATGCACCAGTGTGTTTTCAGTGTTTAATTAAAACACAGTCTGGTTCCAGAGGGTTAAACATGTACGAAAACAGATAAATAAATACATCATTATGTCATTAATTAAATTCTCCACAAAATAAAAAAGTTTAATTTATGTAATTGATAATTATTTTATTAAATTATGCCATTAAATTATTAAAATGCAAAGCCACAGTATAACTTACTAAAGGTTCATTGAAGTATTTTATGATTCCTTTTTGCAGCACAACTTGGAAATAATTGTGTCTGTCAAACTCACCCTTCAAAGTTGAGGGGCAGCTTAAACTCTGCTGTGTAAGCAGAAGAACTGATTGAATGCCAACTTTGTTTGCCATGAAGCTGACATTCAATCAGTTCTTTGACTTTATCAAGTAGGCTGGTTGACTATCTCCTCCTTTTACATTGTCAGCTAGTTGTAAAATCTGGGGGTAAACTAGTGGAGCTCAAAGATCAGCATTAGCTCCTATCAAAGCCTATCAAAATTTGTAATGTCACTAGAGTCTTAGAAGAACTTTGGAAAACAGAGTAAACGCGCTGACTAAAATGGTCAAAAAAAATCCTTGCATATTCAGACACAGATATCTTTTCAGGGCCAATATTTTCTAAACCTTTCACCTCTGCTGGTATTTGTCACTACTTATGTTTCAAAGTGCATTATGCCTCATATAAATAGCAAAATATAATCTCCCAATTTTATCATCTTCAAGGCATTGTGGTGATACTGCTATACATTTATGCAAAAGAAAATACTTTAAATGTGAATTTGCAAATAAATGTCATTGTTTTCTTATGCCTTTTGTTAAAAATGTTAATGGTAACTGAAATTGTTTATTGCACTTTATATGTCCATGGCATCAGCTGGAAGAACAGTATGATCACCATACAAGCAACTGCCATGGTCTGTAGTTATGTTGTTTTTTTTTTTTTTTTTTTTTTTTGGTGATATGTTAGATAAATGCATAAATATTTATGCTGTTTTTTTAACTACAGTTTGAGGAATTAAGATTCATTACATTTTCAGTTTCAGAGGTGATCATGGCCTTACTTACACTTTATGTCTCACATTTGCTGTAAGCTCCCATATTCCAAACCTGTTAAGTATTCAGCAGTGAACCACAATGGCTTTTTGTGTCATTTTCACACCAAACAGACCAAAAATGGCTGGCAGACCTGAATGTCCTCCATTTGTGTGAGTTCTGGGTCTCACTGCCAAAATTAGCTTTTATAGACATATGAAACGGAGATGAATTACTTTCTCAGAGTAAAAAAAGCCTTACAGTCTCTCAACGTGTGAAAGAAAATATGGCATTAACGAGCAGATAAAACACTTTGAAGGCAGTTGCTGTACAAAAGGCTACAGGTTACAAGATAAATGCCGGGCGATCCCTGTGTTCCCATTTATTTCTGGCATTTTAAAGAGATAAAGAGCTAGAACTGGTGGTTTAATACTGTAATTTAAACTGGAGCAAAGATCAGAGATGAGACTATTAATACACCATATTAAAAATAGTTTTGCTTTATGTTATTTTTGCTTTAGTTAAAACACTTTTCCTGACAATAAATCATATTGCGTTTTGAGTTATTTAAAAATCAAGGTGAGTTTGAGAATATAACTGAACTTCTTCATGCTTCAATAATCAAAGGCCTTTAAACTTTATGGAAAGATGCTGTCGTGATGTTTCTAATCTTGAAACATATTGAATGTAGATTCTGTGATGTTTGTGTGTGTATTTAATGAAGAGAGTAAAATGTAGAGTTCTTCTACATTAGCAGAGTCTGTGATGTTTGTATATGTGTAATTAATAATGGGAGTAAAATATAGAGTCCCTCTAGTTTAGCAGAGTAAATTATTTTTGCTGTAACATCACCATCTTTAATGTATTTCCCATATTTATGATTACCTGACCTTTAGGGGCTGGAGAGTAAGCCCATATACACACTCCATCACTGCCCCCAAATGGTCAAAAGCTGAATTCATCAAAATATAGGTCAGACAGTTCTGCTGTTGGAGCTACTAGGAATTTGTCATGTGGAGGTGAATCTTTCTTGATGCAGAGAAAATGTCCACATAGCATTGCATGAGATCAAGAAACATTATCTAGTCGAGACATAAATTAAGTAGTAGTTGCATAGGTTAACTTGTCAGATGTGTAAACATTAAGCCTCAAATGATATTCATTAAGATAAGAAATAAAACACTGATGCAGAGACTCATTAAAAAAATGGGGATGTGTCATGACCACATCCTTGTACCTGAAACAATCGAAAGATAAAGGCTCCTTAATGTTACAGCAGTATCACAAGTTTCTCAAGAGGTTCATGATCCCAGAGGTAACTGTACCGAATGATCAAAAAACAAGTGTGAAATGCAAACTGATGCAAGAGATACTATTGTTTTTCTTGAAATATTTTTATAAAGCATTAGAGTTACAGTTTAAGGTAAAGTTGAGCTTTTCCAATGATAAGTTTAGAGGAGCATTAAAAACTTTTTCACACTTTATATTGAAATATCACAATCCTCTATACTGATGGGTTTCTCTGTTGATTTTTGTGTCATAAATCCTCAGGGATTGTTGCCTGTGCTTGAGGTTTATATTATATGAACCAGAATAAATGATGGGCCTCATATCCTTCCGTTTCAATCTTCTAACTCATTTATCTATGCTATGAATACAGCACTATTTTAAAATGAACAGGACACTTTCTCTGTGCTGAAGCTCCTTTCTCTTTCTGTAAAAACCCAACCCCCCCCATTCCCAGTGTGCAACATGGACTCTCCACCCCATCTTTCTCACACACCCTCTTACGTATGTGCTGTATCCATGGTGACGTGTGGTATCGCCACAGAGCTGGTGGCTGAGCACGCTGTAAGCTGCTGTTGTCGTGGATGTGCCAAATTCATGGCACACAAGGAGAGCAGAAGCACATTGTTGTCAAGGGGCTGAATGACCGAAGCAGCTACCTTTTAAGCTATTCTGCATTTTTCAGGATTATACTGTCGTTTATCCACCACCGTGTATTACCACAATGTGCATCCTGTTACAGGATTTAGGAGTTATTCACAGATATGATTTAATTTCACATAAACCACTGTGATAGTCAGTAGGAAAAATCTTGAAAGCATCTTTTTTCTATTAAAAACCAGCAACGTTATTGAGTTCTCTGTAAACTGAAAATTTAATTAACCCCAGGTAGCTATACTGACAATCTTGAATTGTTAAAAAGAGGAAATATGTGTAACCGTTTTCATATATTTAATACACAAAAGTTAACACAGTGATTCACCTCAGCAGCATGCAGTCTTCCAGTTCTTCTTTGCTGATGTTCTGCTCTCTAGTGGCTAATAATGGAAATGTAGTACAGGCGATGACAGGCATGTTTAAAGAAATAAGGGTCCTCCTCCCTTGGATGTACTTTCAGGTAAAAATGTTGGTATTTTGTAAAAGCTATGTTGAGACAGCAGCAAAAAGCTAAAGCTACAAGTGAAAATAAAAGCATGGGGTTTCTTTAGAATACTTTCTACATTCATGAAATGAGAAGTCAAACAATAAACAATAACGTGTCTCATTTAACTTCCTACTAAAATGGTGGAAATATGAAGTTTATCTCCCTTAAACTCATTTTTGATCGTTTAGGCTAAATTAAATGAGTTCTTTGAACTTACTGTGGTTGCATGCTGGGTTCAATCAAACATGGATGCTCTGAGCTGCTCCTAATGATTTTTTTACTCTCCCGCAGCGTGTATGGCTCCGTGTGCGTACAGTACAGTGAATGTGGCCCCATGAGGCCACAGCAGATTGGCATTCTGGGGCAGTACAGTAATTAATGTATCCATGGCACATTGCTGCACAAGCAACACACACACCACGTGTAGGAATTTTTTGTTTGCTCCAGTCCTTTTGCCTTTTGCAGGCTGTATATGCTGCAGAGCTTTGAATCATTGACCCACTGCATAACCAAAATACTGTTGTCTTCTGTTGTTAAGAGATAAACTCATTTTAAAAAGAGTGATTTTGCTGTATAGTGTCGTTGAATTTTCTAAACGCTTTTGTTGTTGAAATTGCCAAGACTTGAAATGAAGCTAATATTGCCCAGGCTTAATTTTGACCTTTTAAAACGCTGCAGAAGAGCTTTGTTTTCTTCTAAAACTAGTCAACACAAACACCCCTTCCAGACCTGGTTAGATTTGTGAATTGCAGGCTTCTTGCTTTCTGAATATTGCAAGTGTAGTTTCTTCCTATGTAGATTTTTTTTGTATCATTTTAAATGCTTAACTCACATCACTGTTGAAGAGTACATCCTGACTCTATCTGTCTTCTGAGCTGTCGGTGATAAAGCAGTCATTCTTTTGGAAGGCCAAACTGTCTGCGTGAGTGATAGTCTGAATTTATCAGTCATGGGGATGACTGATGCAAAACCTGGGATTAGTGAATCAAATCATCTCGGTGTGTTTGCAGAGGACAGAATCTGATTTTAAACGTGGGGTTGCTATATGGAAGCACAAGCATTTCTACATTACAGGCGTTTCACTGTAGTGAGAATGTAAATAATTTAATACAAATATGTTACAAATTAAATTTGTACTTTTAGAACTATGAAGTTTGGACCAAGCTCTAATTTTCACATGAATCTTTATCTTGACAAATCTATAGGATTAAAAAATCTTTATCTAAAAGATTTTACTGACAAAAATGTACAGTTGACCATTAGACTAGACTGCACTGATGAACATGCCCTTTGCAGAAAGTTGCCAGACTGACATTTAACACATTTCACATGAGCTTTGCTGCATGTAGACAGAACCGTTAACACATCACTCTCCAGCTCTCTCACAGCTCTCCGGTCTTCTCTGTCTGAACTGTAAAAAAAAGTGTTTAAAACATCAAATTAAACTCGACAGGATACTGACTGAGGTTATTTTTGTAAATAGAAAAAACAAGCATCATCTGTCATAATAGCTTAAAATCTATTCCTGTATTTGCCCTATAAAAAAAAATGCTGTCACATGTAAAAGGAAAAAAAAATGTCGTGGTTGTTCTTGGTGTGAAAATTACCATAAAGCCTGAGAAGGAAAAACAACTAGATGTATGTATTTTAATGACTAACATTTTATTGGCTTTGCTGCTTTGATACTTTGAATGTCCTGTCTGTGGTAGATATTATCCAAACTGAGGAAATCTACTTTTAGAGAACAGTTTAAGATAGAATCAAACAGTAATAATCAAAATGTCTAGAACTGTACAAGATTGAATTTTATTCTGTACTGGAATTTTTTATAACTTCTGTACTAATTGATATCTTCTTTGACCCATTTTGAAGTATTTATATTGACACAAAGATGGGATTTTAAACTCTTAAGTGAAAAGGACTTTCTGTGACTTTTTTAATGACTTCCTTCTTGACACTCCCTGGAGATCTCTGCAACTCCTCCAGAGTTACAATGGCTTGTCGGCATCTTCTCTGGTTAATGTATTTTTTATGGCTTGCCAGTTCAGGTGGATCCATGTCTTTGCAGATTTGTGCAATATGATAATGGGTTGAATCTCTGAGTTATTGATAGATTAGGAGGTTGTTTTAAGCCTAACTTAAAACAACTGCTTTAAACTTCTCTGAACTTTTTTTTCTGTCCTGTCTGGTGTGTTCCTTGGTCTTCATGATGTTGTTTGTTCAGTAATGTTCTCTAAAATAAAAAAAAAAAAGCCCTGAGCCTTTGGCAAAACAACCGTATTTATATTGAGATGCTGGGCCGTTGCTGACACTTTATTTATTTAGCATTTTAAAAAAACTATTTTCCCATTTATCTTTTGTATGAGTTTCTTTTATCTCTTTATTATGGATCTTTTATGTTTCTGGAATAAAGGTAATGATGATGAATTATGCATAGATACACAGTCTGCAATTCATACCTATATTTTAATTGTACTGCATTTTGAAAACATTGTTTCCACCTCCAAATTAGGAACTCAGCACAAGAACACAACAAAATTTGAAAAAAGTAATCTTTGGAAGGCACAAAAATTACATGTTGAGGTTATCTTGTGTGTTGAGGTAATTACTGAAACAGTATAAGATCATAAATATGGTTATTTTAATGATAATGTTGGATAATGAAGTTCCAATCAGCAACCAAGAAAAGTTGATTGTCGGTTCAATTGCACCATCTAGTGTTCAAGGCAGTACTTAATTCTCAGAGCACACACCACAGATTACTGCTGCTGAATCACCTAATCTGGGTTTACCATCGGGTCAAACTCCTCAAAACACTAAACACCGTGGTGCATATTTGAAGGTAGGTTTTTCTGAACATTGTCTTGCAAGAACATTTCGTGGAGGTCGTCTTTTTATGGGTGTTATGACTTAATAGGATAAAAATGCCAAAGAAAGGAGAATCGTCTTTGCAAAAAGCATTCAGCCTAATGTAAAGATTCACCATTGTGTCGTCGATATGTTCAGCCAAAGTGGAAATGCCTGAGTAACCAGTTTAGACAGCGCATTAACGGATCGTTTTACATCACTTTTGTAACATGAGAGCCAAGTCTTCAGTGCCCCAAGAAGGAAGTAGACAGTCGCAGCTCACATTTTCGTTCACTTTTCTCCAATCTGCCCTCTCCTTCCACCACCACTAACCCCTCCATCTGAACCCAACAACACACAGAACTGTGTTTGCTGGATCCACAATGACGACTAAATGAATCTTTAATGAGCGTTTTAGAACTTATAATGGCATGTCGCTAATGTCCTGTAATGATCCTTCCTGTTGATGGCCACGCCTCAATGCTTTCTCCTCCACTGCGCCTCTGACAGTTGTCTGACAATGCTTTGAACTTTGGAGAATCGAGTCTCTTCTTCTCTTCAGCAGCATTTTTACAACTAGTGCAAGTATAAAAATATCTGCTTCTGGGTTTATCTGGGAAAAAAGATGACTTTTCCTCTGAGAAAATCTGTTTCAGGTAGGTTATCTATTCTTGATGCTAGATTTGAACTGCTCATGCTTCTTTTTTAATTATGCATTATGCGTCTGAAATCTGGTTTTCTTGCAAAGACTTGATTGCCGTGCATAAAGGAATGTCAGGTATCATGCTGCATATCTTTGTTTTAGTTTTGTTTGTTTTTTCATTTTACTCTGAGATCAACTCTTGGTTGAGTTTATGCTGCTGCCTATGGTGCTGAAATTAATCTTTGCATTCCATTTTTGACAGTTTTTGCTGTTTGCAAAGCTTTTAGTGTGAATGATTCTTATACCAGCTTTATCCTTGCTGAAATCTCAACTTCATTTCCCTCAAATTGTCGTGTTTGTTGTATGTGGAGCTTCTTGTGGTATTTATGACAGTAACTAACCGTAAGGTGTGGCGTTCCTATTTCTTTAAAAAGTAAAACGACAAGAAAAAAATGTCAGTGTCACTTTTGGACTTACAACTGTAGATGGCACCATTGGTTAATCTTTTAAAAGTGTCTAGTGGGAAGTGAAGGCAACCTGGTGATGTTTGGATATTGCAGAATCAAACCTTTAAGGTGGATTTTTATTACGTCTCATTATTGTTAAGTGCACTTTTTTAAATTCTAGATTTATACTTCTGTCTTCTTTTCTTATTATTCTGAATTTTGACTAAATTTTAAATCCACAAATGTGTTTAAATAAAGTCTTCTGTTTTCTTACTATTTTTACATATCTTATTAATGACATTTATTTCTTAGTTTCTGTAAGATATTAAGGCAGTCTGTAAGGTTAGGATGCTTGCTTTCAATTGTCTTCAATCACAATGTTTTACTCTGTTAGAGCTGCTTGTCATTTTAATAGAAAACAATCTGTGATGTTCCTTTTCCCCTCGTTTGGATTTCTTCACTTCACTACCCACCCACCCCTTTCTTTTCTTATGGTACTTAACATGAAACATGTCACATGACAGCTTGTGTTTTCTTACTGGTGATGTTTCTGGTCTGTGTTTGTGTCTGTACCGGCCGTCTTCCCTCCTCCCCGCTGCTCAGTCTCCAGGTTGCTGTAGGTGGGGACGCGTTGAGCAGCGCGGCTCGCTGGGTTTGCGCTTCACGCCTATTTACTGATTCAGCATGGGGCGCTTCCTGCGACTCTACCTGGGGTTGCTTCGCTCTAGCAAACTGGGGAAACAAACAACACAAACCGGATCTCCGAAGTGATTCATTCACGTCCTCTGCTGTGAATTTTTAAGTGTCTTTCTCTCCGCGGCACTTTCACAGCGAGGGATTAAGGGGAACAGTCACAGAGGCGTCTGCAAACAGGTGTTTTCCACCCTCTGCGATTCATTCACCAAACTCGTTACTATGCATGTGCGCTGCTCTGGTGTTTTAGTGGGACATCGCAAACCCATTGACTGAGGCAGGGCTTGAGCTGTTTTGCGTTAGAAAGATGATCCTGTTGGAAGAACATGCACCGCGCTTTGGTGAAAGTCTTTTTGCATCTTCTTATGGACCGTCTAATTTTTGTTTATCAAACTTGACTTTTTTCTCAGAGATACACCGGACAACTCCTGAATAACGCATGGATTCGTGGAAAATGATCCTTTAGGAGGTTATTCGAGCGAGCTGGCTTTACCTCCCCTCTGGGACTATTTCATTTCACTGTTTGATGCACTTTGCGAAATCTTCATCTCGAGCATCATCGTAGTTGCCTCAGACTTTCTTTAGCGCTGCGCCTGGAAGTTTTCCTGCCAGAATCCACTGTTCCGGATTCATCCACTTGTCTCTGGGAGTTTTCTTCCCCAGACCGCTGCCAAACTGGCTATGGCGGCGGCTATCGCCAGCTCCCTCATCAGGCAGAAGAGGCAGGCGAGGGAGCGGGAGAAGTCAAATGCCTGCCGCTGCGTTAGCAGCCCCAGCAAAGCCAAAGGAAGCTGTGAGAAACCCAACCGGCTCAATGTCTTCTCACGGGTCAAACTCTTTGGTTCCAAGAAAAGACGAAGGAGAAGACCAGGTCTGTTGTCAGGATGCTTGTTCTCTGACCTCTTTTTCGCCTTTGACAACTATACATCACTAAGATAATTTGCATAAAAAGCGTGCAGTGTTTAACGAGCCTCTGCAGAGAAAATTACCAGATGATTCTTCAGTTTATACAAAATGATTGAACTGATTCGAAGTCATTTATTTCTAACATCTAAGCTGAGTGTTAAATGTAAAAGAATAAATATATGCATTTTTTTCCCTAATACCAGTGACATTAGTTCACATTTGTTGTGACAAAACCAAACTTTTAAAGAGTTCTTAATTACATAATTTTAGAGAAGCACCTTGTGACTGGAATCGGTTGATTTCCACTTGATCAGCTCCCATCAGTGGTACATAAAAAACAACAAAAAAAAACATGTTTTGCTCTATCAGCAGCATACTTGAGTATGATCTTTTTATTTTTAAAAAATATATATTTTCCTCTTTGTATTTTTGCGCTTTTAAAAAAGTAAATTAGAATCTGCCAAGTGTCGAGGTCTGTTGTGTAGTGCATTTCTAACAGGACACCCATAATTGTTCAATAACTTTTCTTCCATTAAGAGGTGTACATAAGACATAGTCTGTAATAAATTTTGTGCAAGTTGCTGATAAAATGACTGAAGAGAAAGTTGGATCTGCA
This sequence comes from Girardinus metallicus, assembly GCA_903067095.1. Taxonomy (NCBI): domain Eukaryota; kingdom Metazoa; phylum Chordata; class Actinopteri; order Cyprinodontiformes; family Poeciliidae; genus Girardinus; species Girardinus metallicus. The sequence goes on along the minus strand of CAEGAE010035976.1, from coordinate 102,365 downwards.
TCCAAGACAAGTTAGCTTCGTACCCATTATCCAGATCTGAAGGCCATAAAAAAAAGATCACACCACTGCAAGAAAATAATTTTTGTTTTCATTTATTATTTTACTTAAGTTGATGTATCACAGTTACCTATTTTTTGGGATAAAGAAACTGATTTAATTGAGGAAATAATTCTGTTTGTTTGAAAGCCAGAAGTGTCTTTTCTTGTTTTGTGTGTAGGTGCAAAAGTTGTCATTTTTGCAGGAGTTACCATCAACATTTTTAAAAGAGAGAAGTCACAGCATAGTTGTATTTTTATTATAATTTTTTTTGTGTGTGTTTATATGTAAAACACTTTTTTCATTTTAAATCCTTGAAGGTCATGGATCACATCCCAGCCTGCGGTTTTTCTGCATGGAGTTTGCGTGTGTTTTCCGTGCAACCGTGGGTTATGTCTGGGTAAACCAGCTTCCTCCCACAGTCCCAAAACATGACTGTTAGGGTAACTGGTTTCAGTAAATTACCCTATGAGTGTGTGTGCATGTTTGTTTGTCTCATGTGTCTGCGTTGCCCTGTGATGGACTGGTAACCTGTCCAGGATGTACCCTTCCTCTCGTTCAATCACTGCTGTAGATAGGCACCAGCCCCTCTGCAAGCCTGCATGGAAATTCAGGGATGGATTAATTTGCTCACGTGAATGTTTATATAACTGTTCAATATAGAATGTTTTCACTATCCATCATCTTTCTTAAATGGAGAAAATGACATGCTTAAATAATTTTCAGTCTCAGAAGCACAGCTGGTCATCAGACTTTAAAAAAATATTTACATGTTCTTTTTTAGAGCTCAGTAACTCAGTTAAACATAAAAACATTTACAATTAAAAATGAAGCACAATGTCATTTTGGCAAACGGTCTGCAAAGATAACCTTAGTAAATCCACAATGGTTTCACTAAATACAAGATAAAAGAATAGATGAAAGGTGTGGTTGACCACTAAAAAAAAAAACACTCCAGCAGAGACAGTAACCAGATAATGGAGGGCACTTAGCTCTAATTGGACATTCATGATGTAACACAGCACTAACAGGAATAAATACAGCGTTCTATTCCCCTTCATCTGAACATCTGTGACATGTGACCAAATTAAAAACAGGAGATTAAGATTACAGTAATTTATCTGTGATGACGTGCTAATGTACCAGTCTGATTACATCACAACGACAATATTGCTGCTATAGTTGTGTGAAGCGCCATAGTGTGGACTTTCTCAATGCAGGTGGAACTAAAAGATTAATGCAACTTTTCTTGGTTAAAGTTATAAATAACAGACTTAATACTGATGATCACTAAATATGAATTTGCTTCCATTTGATTTAATTTTATTCCGTTCAATTCAGTAGGCCCAGTTCATAACAGTCTCAAAGTTTCTTTTACAAAACGACAACAAATTAGAGAGTGCAAGATAATTGCACTCAAATATCTTCTGAATTTTATTTGTTCCAATTTGATCTAATTATATACACTGATTAGACTAAAATCTAAATGCCAATTTAATTCTACAAGGACAAGGTGATTTGTTTAAAAATAGCAGAATCTTGGTTATCAGTTATCATGACTTTATATAATCATCACCTTGCTTTAACTTTTTCTTACATAAAGTCTGAATTTTTAAAGAATTTGAGATTCAGCTTCTCTCCACATTTGATATTTACAAATAAGATAAAGTATAATTTTTGTCTACTGTTTGCCACATTTCCTTGTACTCCTCTTTAAATTCAGTGTGGTGTATGACATTTTATTGATTGCATATTTAAGGTAAAAAGCTGAAAGCAATGTGTTGCGTCTCAATTTTGGAACCATGTTGAAAGGTTAAACCTAATTCTAGGATTCTTCTTGCAGTAATATTAATATATTTTGGTCACATTCATATTTTCTTGAGGTATTTTGATGGTAAAACATAACACGTCAATTTATTGGTGTTTAATCGTACATGGAGTCAGTAAAGAAGTGGAGAAAAAGACAAGTGAGATGGAAAAAAATTCTTCAGCCATCTCTGACAGCTGGAGTGTTACATGTCCGTGGCCTGAGTCAGTTTTGGTTTAGATAGTCTTTGCTCTTGTCCATCTGTGGTCTTTTTCCTTTGAAGTCGTGCCGCTGGGGCTCCCTTTTTAGTCCACTCAGTTTCATAGTAGAAATAACAAAGAACTTGCCAGTGCTCATTGATTTCATAGCCAAAACATCCCGAATCAAATGAATTCCTAATAATTACATCATACTTATATACACTGAGTCAATTAATTAATAATTTATTATGACTTTACTTAAAGTGGAAATCTAAATACATACAAATAAGTCAAAATGCTTTATAGTCCTTCTATAAAAAAAGCCCATAGCAAGTAGATTGCTTCAGCTTGGATTGTTGTTGTTTTTATTTTGGGATTTAAAATGTGACTGGCTGTCTAAGTTAATCTAAATCATCAATTTGCTCGGTTTAAGCTTCCCATCTCCAGCTAGATTTGACACTAATCATTTTTTCTGGTTGTAGTGTTATTTATATTAATGATTCGCTTTAGAGCTGCACATTATATATAGTCACAACCATCATCGTAACACCATCATGGTGAAAAATCACAATTGCAAAGGACTATTTGGATGCTATTTTTGTTACGCTGGTATATTTTAAGTACAATTAATTTACACCTTTTTCTTAAACCTGTTGGCAATATTAGAATTTGAGGTGCAGTGTGACTTAATGATCCTGGTGGTTAAAAAGTAATAGAAAAGTAAAGATATGTGGATTATTTGCCACTTTCATCACTGCAATATTCATTTCACAATGCATGTTTTCTAAATATTGCGTAACTCTAGCTTTCATTTCATTCCTCTGTTTTTGTGTCTCCTGTGGTTCCACAGAGCCCCAGCTAAAGGGGATTGTAACAAAGCTGTACAGTCGACAAGGCTTCCACCTGCAGCTGCAGGCAGATGGAACCATCGATGGAACAAAAGAGGAGGACAGTAGTTATAGTAAGTTCCTAAATCTCTGTCTCAATGGTGTTTTCTCTTCAACATGCATTCAGATGACAAAATAAGGATCCAGACTAAACTATGTCAGTTCTATAAAGACCATCAGTCAGTAAGTTTACATTGAATGGCTCTGATCAGTGAAATTATATTTTCTCTTATTCATTAAAGCCATCAAAACTAATAATTTTTACATTTGTTAGTCTATCAGCACAATAAAATCTGGAAAAAATGCCTACTGCACTGATCCCCATTGAAAACCTCCTGGTTTTTCCACCAAATCCTTATTTATGAACTCTTCCTGAGTTAAAACATTAGTATTGATGTTTCTAAATGAATATGAACCTGTTTTCTTTGCATTATTTGAGGTCTGAAAGCACTGCATGTTTTTGGTTATTTCTCATTTTCTGAAAATAAGTACAACATTTCTGCTTAGAATTTCAGAGACATGTTGTCAGTAATTCATAGAATAAAAGAACAATGTTCATTTTACTCAAACATGTACCTATTAAAAGTAAAATCAAAGAATCCGATCATTTTAAGTGATCTCTTAATTATTTTCCAGAGCTGTAGATGGTGATAATCTTGCACTTCCTCCATTTCCTAGTGGTTTCCAAACTCTTACCAGTATTGAAGAACATTTTGTTCACTTTTATGTTTCAGATCTTAAGGGAAATAAATTATATTTAGTCAAAGTTTGAATTGTTGTCAAAATCTAAGGAACACCTGGAACTCTTTATCATCCACTAAAAGCCTGATTGGTGCATCTCTACAATTGGATGCACCACAGGCATCCATGGGGTTGCTATACTTCCCAACAACCCATCAATTATAACATAACTTTCTGCTCAAGTTGCAGAGAGACAATTCAATTTTCAGTGTTTCATTCATTGTATTCGGCAGCATTCGAACTGAGTAAATAGGTCATTATACGGAGCAAAACAAAAGTTTGTTTCAGCACTTCAAGTGGCTCATTACTGAGAAGCACTTTAATATCCTCTGATTAATCACTCTGTTGAAAAACCTGAACTTGGGTCACGACCATCATCTGCCTCTCCTACACTCTGTGTGAAAGACAGAAAGAGACAGCTTTGTCTTATAGCATGCAATGATGCATTCCTGTTGTAGTCGCAACACCCACCAGCTCTTTGGTTAATAGTTGAAACAGGAGATGAGTGGAGGAAAAACAGCAAAGCTACTTGTCGGGTAACAATGCAGCAGAAATGGATTACCTCCAAATTAGAAAGTACAATTAAAAACCTTGCATGCTGGGGCAGTGCAGTGCTTTGTGTCTTAATTAAATTTGATTTATTCAAAAGAATAATTTAACAAAAGGATAGATATTTGATCTAACAGTTATCTATGCTAAGTAGACTGCAACAATCAGAAGAAAGGTAAACATAACACAGAGAACCAATTAGCAGAAGTTGACATAAAGATACAGAAATGATGTCTCAGTGTTTTAATCTTGCATACACCACCTATTGAATACTCCTTATATAGCAAGCATAACACAACTTACGTTTACTTGGACTCAGTGTTTTATTAGGTTGCATAATAACTGGCCCGCATCAGCACAAAGTAGTTTGTCAAAAGAAAATTAAAGAGAGCTGCTGAACATGGAGGAGAAGGAGTGAAGCTCTTTGCGCTGCTCCAAAAATAGCGTTGTTAGGCGCTGGGTGCGCTTGTCTCCATGGTGACGGAGAGTGCAGTCCTCTTGGAGCTGGTGGTGTCTTGTGATGGTGGGAGAGGACCTCCTCAAATGTGAGCACATACACACGCACAGATAAATACGAGGAAGGATTTGATCTTTGCTACAGTAGCTGGCTGAGCTGACAGATTCTCGCCTGTTTAGCAAAGAAGTTTGTCATTTCTTTTTTATGAGGAGGGGATGTGATAGGAAAAGCTAAATAAATGCTACTGAATATCTCTCAACTCAGATATTCAGTTGCATTGCATCACAACTAATTAAACTGAACATCTGGAAAATATTTGAAACAAAAAAAAAGCTAAATTTCTTTACAGATAAATTTCAACCTATTTTTAAATTTACAATTTCAATCTTGTAACTTTGTTGAACTCCAAAATTAAACCTATTAAAGTTATTGCATGGTCCCATAACCAGACTGTTTTAAAAAAGCAGTAATGATCGAGCCAGATAAAAAACAGCCTGTTGTTTGTTCTACGCCGTGTTTCGCACAGAGGGACCCTCAGCTATTGAGAAATGATTTCTTTCTGGAGGCGATGGCACGGTGATACTTACTGGAAACTGCATCCCTGTAAACAAGCGGAGAGAGAAGGATGGAGCCAGACGAGATGGCAGTTAATGTTAATTCAATGTTTGGAAGTGTTGCCAACATGGACTGAATGGTTTTGTTCTTTTCCTTTGTTGCCTTTGCTAAAACTTCCGCCTTATGTCGACTACAATTCTAAAACAAAGCAGATAATCAGAATCATTGACAGCTCCTCCTTCTGATTGGCCCGGTTCAAATTCAACTGGAGAAATCAAGTTCAGTGAGAGAAATCTCAGTTGGAGTAATGAAGGGAAATGAAAATCAAGTGGAATTACATAGGATGACAATCTAGTAATGAACATCTAATATCTCATGTTCATTGTGTTTAACTTTGTTACAGTGATTGCACTGTACACAGTCCAAGGGTTTGGAAGCAATATTTCTTCTATATTAAAAACACAGACATAATTCGAATACGTTATTCTGATTATCAGATATTTGTGTTTTTCTTTCTTCCACCGTCTTGTGCTGTATCACTATCATGGAACCAATACAAAATTCAAAGAGTGAATTTTTCTTTTACTTTTGCACTGAATTGTGACTCATACAAATCTTCTGAGCCCTAACACCAAGCCTTTCTTTTCTGATGGACTTTCTTTTGATTAAGCTAAATGCACAGTAGTCATAAAGTACAGCTCAGTGTATCGTGACTGGCAAGAAGGAAAAAATTACTGGGGATTAAAGTCCCAAACTTTCATCTTAGAATCAAGTTCAGTAGCCTGGTGTTGCAATATGAGCAGCAACAATATTTAAAAGTTACAAATGTTGTCTTCGCTAGCTAGTTTTAGGTTGGATTTGCTGTTATACAAGATATAAGGTGTCACCACATAAGCTTCCCCAACATAGTCTTATTCCCTTAATCAGATTTTGGTTCCTCTCCAACATTACTCCCCCGTTTTATAATATAGCAGGTTTCCATGCCGACCTCCTCATTATGGCAGCTGAATGATTTAGCTGCTTAAGGCTGTTTGAACATATGAAGTGTCAGGTGCAGCATATTCTGCTTCTTATCTGAAAACGGCCTAACTTTGCAGAAGGCGCAGCAAAGAGCAGCATTTTATAGAAAACCAAGAGATAATAAGTGTAGCACTGTCAAAGAGGAGAAAATAAACTAAAAAAACAGTTTTTAACCAATTATTCTCTTCTTGTAGTTGTTCACGTTAGTGATAGGACTGTAACACAGCTAGCTACAACAAGAAGTTAGAAATTTAGTGTAAAAATGTGCAGTGCATTTTGACTCTATGCCTTTTTTTGACTTTGTTAGTTTTGGTAAGCTATATGTTTATGCATTTATCAGTTATTTTTATCCAAATTGAAAGAGGCCATATCAGCGCAGGTAATATTAAAGGTAACATTAATCTGCTTAAGCAGAAGACAGTTAGGTTTTGTCAGAGGTGACAGAGGTGAAACAGAGTGCAGGCATAGAGGGAAGTGCAGAAACAGGGTCTACAAAAGCACAGAGCAACTAATTTTTTTCAAACTCAGGAAATTATTATGGGAAATGTTTCTCAATTTATTTATTCTCATGAGTTTTTTTTTTTATTAGAAAATAAGGAAAAGAGTGTCGATGTACTCCTTACACTCTGGAAAATTTCCAGATGGGTATCTCAGGATTACTTGAACCTAAAATGACTTCTGTGATAAAGGCACACATTTCAGATTTTATCTCAGTGAACTTCTGAGTTTTTCCTTAAAATTTTTTAATAAGTAATGCCTTAGTTTTAATATTGTAAATTTATGCCTTGAATAATGGAAAATGTATTTTTTTTCTCATGAATTTACAACTTTTTAACAGACATTTTCAAAGTTTTTCATTAAAAATATGTAAAATTAATCAAAATTTCTTTGACTCCAGTCAGTCCAGTTTATTTTTCCTGCTTCTACATTGGCTCTAATACTATTAAGTTAAAAATGATGTCTCACGTTTACGCTAACTATAGTTCAACATTTCACAGAACTGTAGCTATTGTTGGGAGGTTCAGGTTGATCGTCACATTGAATCGGTCATGACTGTTTATGTGAGTAGGTGGAACAGAGATGATCATGAAAGCTGTCCCTCAGGCCACCCTTCTCTTTCTCATTCCATGTTCCTCCGTGCAGCAGGCTGTCTGTGCGTGGGCAGCAGCCCTGTCACTCTTCAGTGTGCTCAGGTGTTTCAAGGAGCCAGAAAGTAATTGAGTTCCCCCCTACCCCCTTATAAAAATCTCCATCAGTGCTCCGGCTGGTAATCCCTCTGAAATGAAGTAGATAGCAGATGTGTACGTGCTGATCGTGTTGGAGGCACCAAGGGGGAGATCTGAGTGGAGACATGTGACATGAGGAAGGTGCCTATGTGAGGAAAAGAACTGTTAATATAACATGACAAGCAAGAGAGGGAACATCAAATCTTAAGCTTTGAGGAATAAAACTAGACATACACACATATCAATCATAACTTTATGACCTCTGACAGGTGATGTTAATAGCACTGTTTATCTCTATTATTTTGCCTTTCTGTGGGCAAACTATGTTGGGCAACAAGTAAACTTTTTGATGTAGGAAAAATGAAAAGAACATAAATAAGTTAAACAAGGGTTAAATTATGACCATTATGACCGTTCAGAACATCCCCAAAACTCTTGTGGTGAATTCCTAGTCAGCAGAGGTCCGTATCTATCAATCGTAACTAATTACAGCTCGTGAATCTGGTCCAGTTCAACAGGCGAAATATTTTAGATCATATTGCTGGAGAACTGAATACTGGTAGATGTCTGGTAGACTGAAGCAGTCTGCCAGACATTTTGAACAATTTTACGCTTCAAAACTTTGTTAAAATAGTTTTGAGATTACCTCCTTCCTGTTCTAACGTGACTGCACACCAGTATACAAAGCAAGTTATGTATACATGAATTATGCTCAGTAAGAAGCATGGACTGCCTGTGACTTCAATAACTCAAGAATTCTAACTTATTTACCGGAAATCTTGAAATGAACCCTGAATTGTACAACACAAAACAGTTCGCAATGTTCATTTTCTAAGATAAACAATATTTCAGAAGAAAATCCTTGCATGTGGTTCATTTTGACCCTGGTGTCTTCAAGGATTATTACTCCCTGGGAAATATTGTTTTGGTGAAAATAGATGAATATATTTTTACTGTAGTTGTTTTTTTAACCGCAGATGATTGCACAAGCCACAGTCCATTTCATCTGTCAGAAATAACTTGAAGGATTTTCTATCTTATGTTATTGATGCTGAGGAGTAAGAAAAGACAAATGTCCTATTGTATGCATAGAAATATAATCCAAATGCATAATTTCAAACAAATATATATATATATATATATATATATATATATATATATATAAAACATACTTTGTGAGAGAAAATAATAAATAAGAACAGAGCCTTTTCTGGAAATGACGGTCCTTGAAATGGATGCATTTCCCATTAAAGCAAAATTAATCTCTCAACACTGCTGTAAAGTAAATACAATATACATTCTTCTGGCTGATGCTTTTATAACGCAAACAGTAAGAGATGTCTGCTGTACTTAGAGACCGAGAGCAAATAAAATGACCCTTCAAAAAGCCTCTATAGTTCACTTCACCCAGAAGTGTTTGAGATATGAATATTTATAGTCAGGATACACTGAACCAGAGCTTCAGTAGAGTTTTAAGTTTAAAAAAAAAAACATACATGGACATAAGCTTAAAGGGATTGTTTAAAATGACATCAGCATTGTTATGTTTATCTCCATACCCAGTGTAGTAAAACACATCAGGCTTTTCATTAATAAGTCCCTGCAGTAGTCAACTCACCACAAAGCAAAGTTTGTTTTGTTAGAGAGACGGATATTTATGTGGACATTTATAATCAACCTTTGACTTCAATATGAGTAAGTTATAAGTACAAACAAACACACACACCACTGAACAGGTGGATGTTAATTAGGTGGAGATATACCTCAGTGACCAGCTGGGTTGCTGCTGCTCCTTTCAGACACAAAACCAATATCCAGCTTCCTAATCACAGACAGGTTTGTATTCATTTTTTGTGTATTTTGGCCCGAGTTCAATCCACAGGGTTTATATAAGTGACTATTGTCTGTGTAAATGTTGGCGCGGCCACAAAGAATAGTCTTTGTTTGGAACCACACAAAGACATTATATTTTAATGGTTTTGAAATCTTATCTTGTGCTCATGTGTAGTGGTTAGTTGAAGTAAATTTAGAGTGATTCAGGTCACTTTTAAGTAATTTTCAGAGTGGCAACTGTCAGCTAGTGGCTAATCTGATATTTAGTTTGTGTGATATGAAAAAATGCTTTTAACTTCTTATTTTAATAGTTCAAGCACTAAATATGCACAGTATCTGCAGAAGCCAATTACCTATGTCTTCCTTATCTCCACTTTGGCTGGGGGTACAGGAAAATAAATAGCACTTGTCTTGTTATTGACTTATTAGCTGCAACCAATAACAAATCAAGTAGTATTATGACCATAGGTATCTAAGCTTCTTCAGTGGGATTTTCTTTCATATATTTTAGATGTGCTCTACAAAAAGATCCACAAATTGGCATACGTGTAAGGTTGAATGAAAGACATCTTTAAAAAACAAACAAAAAAATTTAAAATCCAGTCAATTTTAACACTTTCTTCCTAAAACTGGAATATTATGTAGGGTGTTGCATTGACATGGTCTGTGAAATATTTATTCTTTCATATACCCTTATCTTGAAAGTAAATGGGACATTTTAGGTAGGGAACTCTGACAAATTATTTTATGATATCTTCAAAAATGTTATCTTGTTTGTATATCTCTTTTAGTCATTCTAAAAATGCTGTATTTTCCCAGTAAGTGATGAATGTGTTTCTGTTTTCAGCCATGTTCAACCTCATTCCGGTGGGACTGCGAGTGGTGGCCATCCAAGGGGTGCAGACTAAACTCTATCTAGCAATGAACAGTGAGGGCTACCTGTACACGTCGGTGAGTGTTTCACTCAGTGTCGGTGTGAGTCTTTTTACATGGATGTGTTTGTTACCCAGGAGGGTTTTAGTCCACCTGTGTTCAAAGTGAAAGTCTGGTTTAAATGACACAAATGGGACAGAAAGTGAATAGAGAAATAAAAGTTGCCTGATGAAAGAATAACAGCCTTTTGCTGTTATCTTGACAATAAATAGTTAAAGGATGGTATAAGCCAATCAAGCGGTGAGATCTCTAATGGTGGTTGTTGGCTGTTCTTCTTTGATTAAATGTGCGAGGTTATAAATAATTCAGTTACTGGCCAAGTAATGTCAGTGTTTTTTTCCCCAAATGCCACTGTGAGATTGGCGTCACTAACAAGACTGACAGGCTCGGTGGATATGCAACCGGAGGGCATGCAGACACACACATTCACCACTGACAGACAGGCTTAAGAGTCAAATTACCAATAATTTTTCTTTTTAGGAAAAGGTCTTCAGACAGATTGCAAGCAGCACAGACATAAACAAAATCTGAAATCTAATAATCTTGTGACTTCTTATTGTGCGACTTCTGCTGTCAGATATTGATTATATAAAATGAGCACTCTGTGAACTAGAAGCAGAAAAACACTCTTTGGAGTTTACCTTTATTTTATATTCTTAGTTTCTTTTTGACACATTTAAAAATATACACCAAAAAAATTTAAATGTCCATCCTAATAGACCTAAAGAAAAATCTGAAAAACTGAAAATAACAACATAAAAAGTACTTTTTGCTGCTTTCACCCAATTTGCCCTAAACTTTAACTTTTCAAAGTTTAGTTTATATAATGTTCTTTCCTTATGACCCACTCTACGTTGTGCAGTGCATTCTCTCCTTGTCCTCCCTGCTTATATCTAAATATAATAATGATCACCATGGTAACACAGTTCAGTGTTACATGTCTCCAGAATGTTTTTTTGATCCTGAGTGGTTTACAAATCAAAACCTGCCCATTGATGTTGATTTATTAAATATTGCAATGGATGTTTTCCATCCACCTGAGATTCTACGCAAAGAAGAAAACGCAAAAAATTTCAGATTAAAATATATAAAAGGTTGCAGTTGTAACCACACCAAAGGTGAAAAGGTTTATAATTTTGTATGGCACCATAGCCCAATAAGATAAGAATCCTCTCACTGAGTTTGAAAAGAGCGAAAAGTTTATTTTGCATAATGAGATGCGTAACTACAGCTATACACATTACTTTTCAACAAACTAAAACGTTTCTCTAACATGATGAAGTTATTTGAACAGTCCCATATTTTGGGAGAATTGACAAAATAATTTTGAACAAGCAAAGTATTTGCAAACAGTATTATTACAGGCAGAGACTGCTGGCAGTAGCACTTTTATCCACAGCCTTAGCAGGGCAGCTGGCACTATCTGTTGCTTCACCACCACAGCCATGGTGTTAGTTTTCTGTTTGGCTTGTTGATAGTATTGCCAGACATATCTGCTTTGTGGAAAAATAAACTAAAGGATTCAAACAGTGAAAGAGCTTTCTTTTTCCTTGTTTGTTTTGCACATACTAAAAACTGCAATATTTCATGTATAAATTAAATGTGCATCCACATGTGATGATACACTTTGCATAAGAGAACAATAATGCTGGCACTACAAGATTTTGTGATTTAATCATGCAGCCAAGAAGTTTTGTATACACTGTAGAGATATACGAACCAAATCCCAAAATGCTTCTTGTCCGTTTTTTTGAATATTTCATTTTATAAGCTCCTTTATACCTCATTCACGTAGTTTCTGACATATGAAATTGAATGATCCTGCAGTTAAAATGAATGCGAGTCTTTCTGTTCTCTAATTAAATTAGAAAGCCTAAGTAAAGTTTCTCATTATGAAACTTTACTTAGACTACGTTTACATGCGACTGACCTCTGTTTGGAAGCTGCTGGTATTGTCAGATGATGATTGGGGAAAAGTTTAGATGAGATATTTATATTAGAGGAGACCAACAAGTCACCTTGAATCCGCTGTAGTTATCATGCCAGGGCTCCATATGGCACTGTGATTTCATCATGTTGTTAAAATGCGTATACCTTTTTCACCTCACTAGCTTCCAGCTCATTTTGAAAACAGTAACCCATCTCAGATTAAACAAGTGCTCATATAACACACACATATTCCTTATAAGAACTTGTGTAAAACTGTACGGGTTAAATGGCACAAAACAGACAATGCTGTCTGCCAATGTTTTTGTTGTTACCTGCCCAAGCATGCATAGAACCAAGCTTGCAGCCATACGTTCTGTGTTTGTGTGCTTTCACATTTGGACCATATTTCAAACACCTCTACATGGGGTGTTCCCAAAAGTTTCACTCTAAAACTAGGGCTGGGCGATGTATCGAGTATACTCGATGTATCGCGATATTTTCTATTCACGATAGTTAAAATGGCTATATCGCAACCATCAAATATAAATTGTCATTCAAATAAGAAGCTTTCGCCGTCAAATCCACTGCGAGTATGGTTTATCCGACAGCATATGAATGCATCACTAGTCCCTCTCCCCACCCAACTTGAAAATTTTCTACCAATCACCCTGCTCGGAGAAAACAAACAACATGCGAGAGTTTGAGGAGAGCGGCTGAATGAGACGGTAACTGAAGAGGAATCAGATGAACTAGTCTAGTTCTGAAGAGAAACAGCGCTGGATCAATAGTTTGGAAGTGGTTTGGATTTTATATGGAGGACGTTGAACAAAATGAGGTAATTTGAGAAACATGTTATAAAACTATTGCAAAAAGGTTGTACCACACATTTATTTCACCGCCTAATCAGATTATTCTTTTACATGCCGTTAATAGCCGCTCTGCGGTGGCAGAACTATTTCGTTAAAGTGAAACTTGGAGATGTAGGTATGATTCGTTTAGTGATATGCAATGGGAATAATAACTCAAAACCGCTTTTTTCTGTTCTCTGTCGGCTTTACGATTCATGCAGACTCGTTGCCATAGCAACTGACAACAACGCAACTTTATGTATCAAGATTCAGAACCAAAAACACTCAAACATTTCCCCCACATAGGACAGAACATTCAGTTCGTTACAGTTTTATGCTTTATGTGTATTTTGCTTTTATTAATAAGTGATCATTGTGGTAGATTAGCCACCGCTGCTATTAACCACGCTAACACAGCGGTGGTTGATTAGCTAATTTAAACACCTGCTTTACTAATGCTCAGTTTGTGTGTAGGTCGCCTTTTTATGTTTAAGCTGAACCAAAACACACATGTTAAGTTTGTCAAAGTCAAAGATAACTGAACTACTTCCCTCTCCCTCGCTATTTTTTTTTCTTAGTTAAAACTTATTTCTCACCTTGTTATCTAGTCACAGTGTAGACAGACCATAGCAAAACACTGCATCCCTTTTTATATGAGCTTGCATTTAAGTCTAGCAGGGAAATGGGGACAGCAACTTGCGTGGGTGACATCATGCTGCAAGGAGTCTAGTTTGGAGCTCATTTAAGTATATTGTGATATATATCATGTATCGTGATATAGCAAAAATGTATCAGGATATTAGATTTTCCTCATATCCCCCAGTCCTACTGTATAGTTTAAAATAAGAATTGGAGGTTATTTAAAATTATCGCAATATATATCATGTATCGCGATAAAGCAAAGAAATATTGAAATATTAGATTTTTCTCACATCGCCTATTAGCCTATCTAAAACCTGGCTTCAAAAAATTCCAGTGTCAAGAGACTCTGATCACTGGAGACATTTAAACAAGTGGCTGAATTGCAACAAAAATGCTATGGTTTCTATAAAAACTGACAAGGGAAATCACAAGGGAAATTTTAATTGGAAGCAAAAAGTACCATGTGCTTAGTTAGGATTGTTCTTCACCGCCTTAGTTGGTTATGTAATAATGTGTTAAATCTTACTTAAACAGAAGAGAGAAAAGCTGGAGTCTACTTGGAACCATGCTGCCTCTACACCATGTATCATCTATGCTGTTTCAAATAAAACCCTCACGAGGAAACCGGTTCATACTGATTTGTTAAATTGGAAGAATACAATTGGAGGATGGGCTGCAGCTAAATTAGGGAGAAAATTGCACTGATTGTAAGGCCTGCTACCTAATAGTGCCTGTCTTCTTGGGATTGCTGCTGTTGCAAAGTGCTGCCTTCCAGCCACACATTAAACCAACCAATCACAAGTTAGTATTTTGGGGAGAATCAAAAGTTGGGAGACAACAGATGACGCAGTTTGGAGAGTGTACGAATGGTTGCTTTTATGAGATCTACATGTCAACGTGTGTGCGTATACATGCATGCAAAAGGAGAAACACTGACTGAATGGTGAGCATGTATGTTGTGAGCCAAAGTAAAACAAATTCATATTTTCATTTCTTTCTAAATGTGTTTCTAATTGGGACCAGGCAATACATGTAAATAGATTCCTTAGATTTAAATTAAATTCTCTAATTTCCCTTGCTAGCATTCATGTAATTAGATTTTGGTACACATACTGTGTCAGGGGACCTCAGCAGCAAAAACACATGTAGATGGGTGACTCAGTCCTTAGACAAAACATGTATCAGTGATTTTGGGTATACCAACTTACTGGTAATAGAGAACGATTTGCAATTAATTTTCTACTTTTGGGTATGTGAGGAAAGATCTTTGGAAGGTGCTGCAGAAATATATTTTGCAGGAATCTGGTGTGACAGTAGTTCTTCTACACACTATGCAATTGGAACAATGCAATGGAAATTAAACATGTCACTCTGTCTGGGGTCAATACGATGGAATCTAGATTCTCCTGTCATATGGTAGGATGGAAAATGTTGGTTCACAGCAGAAAGATATAACAGCATTTTTGGTCGAAGAATAAACCAAATGCAAAATATCTTGTTGCACTTAATATTAGTCATAATGTTGAAAAAAAGGAGAAAACTGTAACTTGGCAAAAAAATAAAATAGCTGAAAATTTTCAGACAGTGCTTGATAGGTTTTCCTTAGTTGAGAAAACATAAAAGGCAATCTGTGTGCCTCTCCCACTGAAAATCCCCAGACCACCAATCACAGCTCATCACCATCAATTTTCTTTGGATTTTTTCACGAGCCATTGCAATAGATTTTGTGTAAGATTGATAACAATCACAGTGTGACAGCAGCTTTATGGTGCTGCTGGTGTCTGAACTCTTTGTTCTTTTGCATTCATCTGTGTTTTGTATGCAGCATCCATGTTATTTACGGATGCTAAAGCAGAGCTTACTGATGTCTGAACCTAATTACCACTCCCATTTAAACTGAGCTTCACAAATTCAGCAAAACAGTTGGCAGCTTTGAGGAATTTGGATGCATTTGTTTTTTGGACCATTTTTCAATCCCTGACTTTTTACACCATCACTCAATTCATCTTGAGATTGAAAAAAAAAACACAAGTAGGTAAACAGTTATTTGACTACCTGGAAAGAATACATTTAACTATTGTCAGAGCATGGCTAATTATACTACAATTTACCCTTCGTTTTTCTTTCATCTCGGCCAGTTGTTGAATTAAAACATTTTCTTTTCGTTTCCCCCACAAAGACAGTTTTTAGCTCACAAATGCATTATGTATACAGTGTTCTATCTATAAATAGACGGTGTTATGCGAAATAAACGGCATGTGTGTAGGTGAACAGAAGTCGCCAGTGATAATATAGTCATCTATCAGCATCAATGTGTGGGAGAGAAAGAATTTAGTAAATATTTATTTTACTACCTATTTAGGTCTACTCATTTCCAAAAGTAGTGAAAGGTCTGCAGTGTCAGAAATGAAGAAGCATCATCCTTCAAGAAAAGTGTTTCACTACAATCTAAACATTTGCAGTTACAATCCTTCAAACTAAAATAAAGGAAATCACCTTTTATTCATCGTTTACATCTGCAGGCTTGCTTTTGAGCCAGCCGATTTGCACATATACTCTTATACTCACAAGTGCTTTTCAAGTGGTGTTATTAATTTCCTAGTGGGTCATTTTTGAATTAGTGTGAGTCACTGAGGCTCCAGCTGAGTCTCTTCTAGGCTGCTCAGTGAGAGTGAGAGTGGACTGAACTGTTCAGCTTTTGTGAGGTGGAAATATTTATCAAGACATCTCTGCGATTCAACAAGAATACTATTTTTATTTTATGTGTTCAATGTCAAATATTTAATATAAAAAAGCTAAACCGGTAACACACCTATTACCATCACATCTTACATAAAAAATGCTGTTAATACTTTTTCAAAAGGACAGAGATAAGAGACAATCTGGCATACAACAACCACCCTAAATATAACGAGGGAATAAATAAATGACACAAGAAAGGGGGTTAGCAATAAAGTAGGACGGGGGAGCAAAACATAAAATAACCAATTATTGGCTGACATTATTTCACAAATATATACAAAATGAACTAGATGTATTTTGTATGACGGTGTCTAAATAAACTACAGATTGTTTCTGAAAATATAGCAAATACATTTTGGTGTTTAGCTTGCTAAATCACTAATTTAAGCATAACCTGGCTAAACTCCAAGCTCTAGATGTTGGCAAAGTGCTTCCAATATAATGTATGCTATGTGTTAAATATGCATCAACAGGCATAAGTGATCTAAAAGAAAAGAAAACCTATCCTTTCTAATAAAAGGTCAAATTACATGATGAAGATCTCTACAAAAACTTAATAAATCTGTACAAATAATTTTGTAATAAATTTCTTTGTTGATTAATTATTTTTGAAGAAAAATATAAAAAAATGTTAAATAATATTTTTAGTTATAGATAATCATTCTGAAATTCAGGTGAAAAAATGCATTCTTGTCTTCTTTTACTTGAACATGCATATTAGCGTTTTAATGCACTCTTATGAAATATATAATTAAATCCCACTATTTTCAGCTATTTAGTCAGCACAGTGCCATTAGTAAAGAAGCACTGCTGTAAGGTTTCAATTTACAGGGTTTGTCATTAATTGCTGTGCTTTATGAGTGTTTACGTGCCTCTGAATTGACTTTGAATCCTGTGTGGGTGTGACTTTTTGCCTGTTTTTTTCCAGTGCTTTTGGAAAACAAATAAACCACGAGATGCCAGAAAAAAAAATTTCCTTTTAGATCCCATTTCACTTTTTTCAACATCTGGCCAACATCTGGCTTCATAAGGACACATTGTCGCTACTCCGCCTGATAATTTGTTTTTCTGTGTCTCACTTATATTGAAGTAGGTGGGAGGAACTTGAGCAGTGCGCCGCTATGATTTTATTGGCATAATTGCTGTTGTTCTAGTTTTCATATTGTAGCTCAATACTCATTACACCATACTAAGTATTGATTTGGCTTGTCTATACTTGAGAAATTAAATACCTTATGATAGTAATTCTCCTGCTGGCTGCTGCTGGCTGCACACAAGAAAACATTGCAGAGGTATAATTACTTCCATTAAGTTAATAGAACTGCCATTTGAAAGCTACTCACAATTGAAAGTTCTTCTTTATATACCTGCCTGGCTAATAAAAGAAGCATTACACAATAGGTCGTGGAGCTGTTTGAACTGTAAATATGCCTCATTGCAAGGTTTCACTGGGAGGTAGCTTTATATTCAGAGAGAACAAAAGTACTAAGAAAGCGTCTGACATCCAACGCCTAACTACGGTGGCCCTGAGGTGCAAACCACGTCAACAAATTCAAAAACACAACAACATTAAGAAAGCACAATTACAAAAACACAACATTAACGAAGCACAATTACAATTACAAAAACACAACATTAACGAAGCACAATTATAAATTACTAAAACACAACATTAGCACAGTTGACATATTACACTTTAATAAATATTTTTTTAAGTAAAAATATGTAGCTAAAGTTTGACAACTATTGTCAAAGTTTGTCTTTACAATAAATGCCTAAAAATTTAAATGACGTTATGTTTTTTTATTCATATCTTTAAATAGCAAATGCACATTGAATTCTGGAATTCAATGTGTTAATATGTTCATGAAGATGTATGTGTGTGTTCATCAATAAAAACAATTTATCAGAATCATCTGTAACAAATGTAATTATTGTGCCCCAAAACAATTTAATAATCACATCAAAAAGGTAGAAACGTTGTTCTTAGTTTTTTTTTTTTTTTCATTTCTATATATAATATTGTGTGAGAGATTGTGTCAGTGACATTCATTAACTTAAAATACTTTGCAGAACGGCACATTACGATAAGCCACTTTCAATATGGCGGACTCTATCGCGTATCACAACAACAGGGCGACCCACTCAAACCATAACTTCTGGTTCAAAAGCACTGTGGTCCAATCAGCGATTTCTCAGGCCTCCAACTGGGACATACCCTTTCCGTTTTGTTAATGTTGTAGCGTTTTTGTAAGTTGTAATTGTGCTTTGTTAATGTTGTAGTGTTTTTGAATTCGTAATTGTGTTTTCAATTTGCTGAAGTAGTTTGCACCTCAGGGCCACCGTACCTAACTCACACAATGATGCCCAAATCCAACTGGCTATTTTACAGAGCTTTGGCAAAACTGACAATTAATGTGCTCATTTCATATAGTACAGAAAATCAATCTAAATGACTCTATTACCTGATGACCAAAAAGATGTATGAATTAGATGGAATGTCTTTACTAGCTTCTTAAATATTTGTAAATCAACTCTCAAGTATACACATCACCCAATCTGCCATTTTAATATTTATTAAGCAAAGAGGAAGCCAGAAAAAGTCCTTGGTTTGTAATTGATATGTAAAGTCCTAGAAAAAAGAGTGTTATTTTGTTTTTAGCATGGCTGTAGATATTTCTAACTGAATTGGACATGTATTTCATAGCAAAATAAAAAAAGTTTTAAGGCGACATACAAAGTAGCATTTTCAAAGGGGTCAGTCATTATGCATATTTAAAACTAATATTACTTGTGGAAAAAAGTCCACGAAGTGGAATCAGATCATTAAAAGTTAATTTGGCCAAAGCACCATTGAGACTTTAGGATATGAAGATGAGTGCATATATTATTTTCATGCAGATATTGTCCTATTTCTATTGAGATTTTCTTCAGTCCATTTGGCACAGCAGCACTGATTAAAAAAATGTCACATTTATTTTATTTCACATGCCAGTTGGTTTAGTGGAACGATATGCGACTCGCTGAAAGAGATGCTCCTTAAATTCTTTCAAGCATCTAACGTCCATCACAGTCTTGTTTTATGGTGGAAGGAGAAGGGGATCCCCTGCCATTTTTGTTCCTCTTTGTGTTAGTTGGCACGGGCCTACTGTCTAGAGATCCGCTCCAGTTCGACGCTTACAGCCAGCAGCCTCTCCTGAATCTTGGCTCCGGCTGTGAGTGTATCCATCTGCGTCTGTCTGCTTGTCAATAGACTCTCATTCTTCATCAGGACACGTGTAACCAGCCAAATCCACATAAGCTCATTATTAGAGGTACAACAGAACTAAGCTCAAGAGCAGCTTGTTGTTTTGCTTCCAATTACTGTTTGTGTAAAACTGCAATGGACGCTGCCCAGTCTCTCCACGACCCTGAAGGTAAACAGCTTGGACAAAAAAATGATGCAGTGAGGAAGAAAGAGGCTTTGATGCATTGAAGATAAACAATATAAAAAATGTCTATAAAGGATTAAAAAACAGCAATGAGACAAAATCTTGGCTTTTATAGGTTTAGATTAATATATTAATCTTAGATCGTGATTACTGTATTTACATCAGTTTTTTCACTAAAAGTAGTGCTTATAAACACCAGCTGGTAAGACGTGCACAACTGTTCAACATGGCTATGTTGAACGCGACTCAAACTAATTTTATGGTGTCACTCGTACCAGTTTTGAAGCAGCCTCTATTTAATTCACTGATCAGAATAAGTTGGCAGGCTTTGTAAAGCTTTTACTTGCCAATACAGATTTTAACTGATTTGTTTACTTGAAGAATTTTATAATTGGAAGATATGAGAGCTGCACTGAAAATATTTGTCCTGTCCTTCCTGATAAAGTGTATTTATTAATTATTTAAAAAAGAAGCACATGCTACATTTGGCAGTTACATTACAAAAGGATTTTATTAAAACTGTAGTGTAATAAGTGAAATTTATTCTTGGTAAATTAAGGAATTTACCAAGATAGAGTCACGAAGCCCTAAAGCTGGAGTATGTAACTTTTATAAAAATGTTTTTAATCTGTAACGAGATCGAACTCCATCACCTCCTCCCAGTGATACTATTCGTTTGATAAACCCTAAAAGTCTTGGTCTCAAGAACTACATCACTAACTGGCTGGAGTTGTTGCAGAAGGAAAACATGAAGGAAAAAAAGACACAAACCAAAAATAAGACCACAAAAGACTGACACTGAAGAAAAATTGAATGAATGGACAAGTTCCAGAAGAAAATTGGCAACAGATGACCGAGAAATCGAGATTATATCTAGAACTTCTCCCAAAATGTTCATCATTTGAGAATGTTTGTTTATTGAAAATAAAAATAAAGTTACAGAAAATGTTTTACGCTGCTCCTGCAAAGAAACTAAAGGCAAAAATCTAAAACTGATGTGATAAAAGATAAGTTTTAGACTTACTGTAATTATTTTGAAGCGAGACTACAAAATGATTTTAGAGCTACACTTAAAGAGCTACCTTAGGTGTAGTACTAATATAAGATCAGCCTTTTGATTTTATAGCCTAACTAATGTCATTTGGATATGATCAAAAGTCTGTCATATTTGTGCTTTATGTATTTTTGACTACACAAAAATGTTGCCTTCTGTTTATGAGCTAATAAACTAAAGGCTTCCTCCATGGTAGTTAGCTACCATGCAGCAAATACTGCTGTTTATGTAAGTGACTGAAACACAGAGAAAAGATGAGTAAGTGTTACAGGAACAAGTCTGTGTTATTATTTTGTTTGATTATTCTGTAAGTATTATAAATTATGTAATAACTCTTCTGGTGAATTATTGCTTAATGAACCACGACACTAATCACTAATGGTTCTTCATTCTTCAAAAAGCATGTTTACAGTCTTTCTGCAGCCAGTGCCTTAGTGATTTAAAGTAATGAGCACCTTCTGTGTGTTAATTGCAGAGGCACTGCATATAAACCTATTAAAGCTCCTTTGTGAAAGAATTTAAAACACTTATCTGTTAAATTAGTCTATTAGATCCGTACAGTAGAAAATAAATGTAATGGCTGTAAAAAATATGCTTGTCTATTAAAATGTAACATTCAACAAAACTCTGAAAGGCAAGGAAGAGTCCATACATAATTAAGAGATGAGACCAAATATGAATGTACAATTAATTTGACCTGTGTGTTTTATTAATGCTCCTTGGTAATGGTATCTTACTATTATCTCTGCCATGAGGTGCTGCATTATTCATAACGGTGAATGGAATAAAATGATTTAGAACGCTGCTATAAAGGCCTCGAGCCATGGGACAGTTCATGTGCTCTTTTCTGCCTAACAGTGTGTTTTCTTTACGCCACAACTTTGTTAAGCCCTCCTTGTATAGAAGGAACAATAGCATATTTGCTGCGTATGTTATTTCCAAGACTCTTGAGACTTTGTGAAGTGCTGGCCAGCAACTGCTTGAAACTGTCCCTACTTGTCCCCTCCTACAGGAACACTTCACAGCAGAGTGCAAATTTAAGGAGTCGGTGTTTGAAAACTACTATGTGACATACTCCTCCATGATCTACCGACAGCAACAATCAGGCAGGGGCTGGTACCTCGGTCTGAACAAGGAAGGAGAAATCATGAAGGGGAACCATGTCAAAAAGAACAAGCCAGCAGCCCACTTCCTCCCCAAACCTCTGAAAGGTAGGCCTGCACACATTCTCCATTACATTTTGATTCCTTGATGTTTAGGTTCTAAGCTATGCTGGTTCAGAATTAGTTTATACTGCACATCACAGTACAGTCAAGGAGTATTGCATCCTTTCTGATTTCTTCTTATTTTTTTCTATTTTTTTGCACTTGAAGTTTTCCAATTATCAACCAATTTTTAACATTCGGCAATCTAAATACCATGTTTTCCAGACTAATAAGTTTAAGTAGTAAGTATAAGTCACATGTGTCAAAAAATGCTTTATGAAAAGGAAAAAAGAAAAGTTGCACTGGATTATAAGTCGCATTTATTTGGAAAATGTCACACTTTACAGGAACTTTGTCCACATTGGTGACTTGTTATTTTCAGAAATTGTTTCAGAGGCCTCTGAAAGTAGAATATTTTCAGAGATCTGTGTCTGATTACATCTGGCTAAAATCTCTAACATTAGCTTTCAGAAAAATAACATAATGCAATCACCAATCAGTGAACAGTAGGCCAATTGTGATCTCTGGATAAATGATGTGTGGATTTCTAACTGAGAATTACTGTTTTTCTAGAAGGATTTTTACATTTATTCATTGGTTTATGTAGTTTCTTCTACGATTGCTTTACTAAAAGCTAAATGTGCTGTCAAATCTGTTATTGTATGCTTCTCAGAGTAGATGGCATGTGCCTTTTCAGTACTTTATTCCAGCTGGTCACAGTCTGTTACAGGTCCTGCACAGAATGAGGTTGTCTGTTACCAAAAGCTGCACGGACAATATGCTTCAGCGCTTTGAATAGTAGCACCAGCAGTTTATTTTCACTAAATGAAATTACAGAAAACCCCACCCATCCAGGCGATGTGTGTGGTAGCGTGGAGAACACAGAAAGCTGCCAGAAGAGAGAGAGAGAGGGTTCTGTTCTCCCACAGTCCTTTCATCTTCAACAAGACTCTGTCAATGCAGAGACAAGACAGAACGAGTGAAATACTGTTTGGTTTTTAGCCAGATAAAAGTGCTCTGGTGTTGGTTCTAATTTAAACAGTGGGAATGGAATTTAACTTTACACATAAAACAAAAACAAACATATTTTTGCACCTGTAAACATTTTACATGGAGCTTTCAGATATGTTTTCCTTCCACCAGCTTCTTTTTTAAGGTAGATTTCTGTGGATCCATTATTACTTTAAATGTGCAGCTTGTGAAGCACCTTCTTTTCCCAAGTATCTATAGCAGTCTCATAGGAGCTTGAGTTGTTATAGTGCAGTAAAGTGACCACTTTAACAGAAGTTTTTTGACATTTCATGCCCGGAAATGCATGTGTGTTATAGAAGGAGCACCCGTCTGGGGAACAGGAACGTCTTCTATGTATCTTTTTTTTTTTACCTTTAGTGGATATGGGGGCACTAAGAGGAACTTTGCCAGTTTAAAGTCATTCTTTAAATTGGTACATTCAAAGAAATCCTAAAGGTGTTGAAGTCTTGGAGCCACCAAACTATACAAAGTACATTCAACCTTGATTTTTATTGCTTCCAGCACAGTGAACAGAATGAAAAACATGAATCTGTCTTTCCAAGTCTCAAGCTTTGCAGAAGCTTATTGTACCACACTTGCAAAAATTACAATTACTTTTAGGCTTCAGTAAAAGTGATTTACTAAGTGGTGAATGCTTTATTTCTGTGGTTCATAAAAGTATGGTTGATTCAATCACCTGTCAAGTGTTTTTTTTTTTTTATGTATAAATCAGCTTTTTAACAGCTGTTCATGCTTTCAGATGGTTTGAAACCATCTGTTGTGTCAGTTGAACACTTTCACACCAGCCCGTTTTTAGTGACGTCGTCAGCAGGTCTGCGTCATCGGGGGGTGTCTCCATTTTCACATGTGGGCAAAAACATAGTCCAGCAGACATGCTCTCACTGCAGTCCTCTTTTTTTAAATATTAATATATTGAGTGAGCTTTTCTCAGCGTCAGGTTGTTCTTGATTATTACTTTGCACTTTGTGGGTAAACTTTGAAAATGATATAAAGTGGAGACCCTGAATAAGTTATGTCATACATGTGGTCAACTTCCCTTTCTTTTAAATTATACGTCAATAAATGTATTTTCTCTTAACTCATAAATAATTACACACTGCACCTGCCATCACCTTGGTAAAAATCAATTTCAAAAAATCTGCTACTGCACTAGCGCAGTCTTTCATTCTTTGAAAATCCAACCACACTCTAATTGCAGCAGAGAAAAAAAAATATTGTTTTTACTAAAATTAACAGAAAAATAATTAGTAGCATCTATTCCAGCAGACTTTGATACAGTAACAGTATCCATCTGCTGTGACTGACAGGTTTGAAAGCACAGAGCTGAGAGAAATTACATAATTATCCAGGATTACTTTCCAGGTTAAAGAAAGAAATTCCTGTAGCATCATTCATTAGGGACCTGCCTTGGAATCCAACACTACCTATGTTGATACTGTTTTGCCTTGATTAGAAATATAGCTTGAGAAAAATGCCCATTTGTCTAAGCATTTTAGTAAGGCTAAAACTAATATCTACTTTAAAAACAATAATTAAATGTTCAAATAGTTGTACCTGTGACAAACCAAGTTGGAGAATGACCAACGTTTATTTTGAAACCATCCACAGAGAGGAAAATGGTAGGCAAGAGAAAATGTCCCCACAGTTTACTGTTTTTTTAATTCCCAGATTATAGTGCTTCTTGAAAATGTTTATTTTAAAAAATCAGCTAAATTTAACAAACATGTAAAGATTTTTAAATTTTAAACACAATACACATAATGCATGCTGTTACAGCCTAAATGCGAACGTATTCATGACCAAATTGAACACAGAATGCTGATCATGTGTTTTAATTATTTCCAGTTCAGCATCATAATTCAAGGTGTAAAAACACCTGAACAGATTTGTATGAAGGATTTTATTCATGCTTAATCTGTTTCAAGATAATATTTTTAGTTGATTTGTCTTTACTCTAATTTTTTGAATGAATAAAGTTAGAAGTTGGCAGCTGAATTTCAACTGTCCATGTCTGAGTTAAGGTTAATATTATACCTACATGTACCTCACTATTCAGGACTTCTCAAACACAAGCAAACTGGTTAACAAAAATATGTTTTTCCAAAATGAATCTGAAAAAAAAACAAAACAAAAAAACCCTACAGTCAATTAGAAGTAAAAAAAAAAATTTAATCTAAAGCGAAAGGTTCTCTTATAGTCTGTGTTGTGATGCCAGATCTCATACATGAAAACACCAGTTGTGCTCTATGTTACTGTGCTACTTGTACAATTCATATTTTGGTCATATTTATTCATTAAGAAAGACTTTCCCACTGCAAAGAAACAAAAGGACAAAGCGAGAGAGAAAATGGAAGAATTTGTTCCAGCAATAAAGATTCAGTGACCACAGCGTTACTGAGCACCAATTAAGAAGCTTCTTGTGCGCTGGTGATGCCATCGTCTCTTGACATTACTCAACGCTCTACTGGTTCCAGTATCTGAGGTGCAGCTCTTAGCCTCTCATTTTCTTCCACTTTGGTTAAAGCATGTAAAGCTCACATTATTCAAACCAAACATGGAAATCCTCTTACACTTTTTGCAACATGCTCCGATATGAATCACAAAGAAGTGTTTTTATCCAGAAGCTTGTCAAATAGAGGGAAGTTTGAACAGCTTAAGGTAGGGTGTTTATTTGCATTTGTCATGTTTAAGAATGAAAAATGACTGCTACATCACATTAAAATCATAAACTTAAGTTTATTTCCCTACCAAGATAATCATGGAATATATTTACTTGCAAACTATTTTCCAATGGTCAGTTGTTTACAGTGAAATACTGCCAATGATTGTGTGTAAGGGGTGGGGTGTGGTCTCTGGTTGCTGCTGTAACATAAAAGTGCTGGTCTAAGTGAACTGTCTGAAGGGCTGGATGTGCAGTTTCAGCCACAGACCCCTGAGGAATAAACATCAAATAGCATTTTAGGCAGCAGGATGTTGAACACATCCTGAAACCAAAGACTGTGAACATCAAATTACTGATTTTTCTCCTGAAAAGGCAGCTGCTGAGATGCACATTGAGTTAGTCCTGCACACACAGCAAAGCTCAAGCATTAGCAACTCTTGAATTTATAATGGCATGCTGGGAATATAGTTTTTTTTTTCCTTTTGACTTCACCACCAAGACTTTTTATTGTGACCTCTTGAATCAGCAGTTTTACAAAGAACAATACATTGTTCACAAAAAACTAACTGTAATGTTAACATTTTCACATTTAAAAATTATGATTATTCTGTTAAGCTGTCTTTCATTTTACCTAATCTAATTACCTAATTTAAGTTTTTCTGTTCAGTTTATTTGTGAAACATAAATGCAAAACAAAGGTTTTGTCACAGCACTGATTAAATTGTGGGTCCTACAAGACTGCTTTAATTTATTAATTCAAATCCAGTTCAATAAAATCAAAGTGCATTAGCAGTCATAAGTGCTAATCATCTGTTTATAAAATGTTATCCAACTAAGAAAAACTTGGAAGATTGTTTGAAGATGATGCTCTTTTAGTATCACGAAATAACATACGCCACACCTAATGGAAATTTGATCAGACAAAAGCATATTCTTTTTTTTTTTATATATATATATTTAGCATGAACTATTTAAAATTTTTAAACATTTTGATAAAGCTAAAATATCTGGTTTTAAATTCAGTTTAAAACTTTGCACAAAGTAGGAGCTTTGCACAGCAATTATTAAAATAAGTAATAATAATTTAAAGATCTTAAAATGATTGCAATTGTGGTACAACAAGGCTGGAGATTTAAGGCTCCTTGTGCACATTGTTTCTAGGGATGGCTGTCATTGTAGAGAGTATATGTGTGGCATCAGGTCATATTGAGTGTCGGTAAACACAGCAAGAGGTGTTCCTCTTTGTGTTATAAAATAAGGATACAGAGAAATATTCAGATATATTCAGAATATTCTGATGAATCAGCTAAATGCATTATTTTCTTCAGTTAATTCACCAGCTGTTCCTTTATTTTAATATGACACAGATAAACAGGTTCCTTTTAAATAATATATGCTTTCTTTTTAAAGGAATCTTTCTGGTGTATTTTACTCCAAAAATTCTAACCTTGAATGTTTGCCAATTGAATTCATTATTGTTGCTTAAAAATATTCGTCTCTTTGATGTTGATTTTTATTGTTTGTGAGCTTGGATGTGGAAAACAAAAGTTAAAACTAATCTGCGATCCAAGTGAAGATGTGCGTTACTTTGGGTACAGAGTGGAAGTCATACTCTGTACCCAAAGTACAGAGTATGACTGTACTTGCAGGAAAGGAAATGGTGCAAAAGATGGTGCACAGATAAGGCTGCAGTGTTTAGTAAATGGCTTGTACTTGGATAGCACTTTATCAAGTCCAGAAGACCCCAAAGCACTTTAGACAACATTCAGTCATTCACACACACATTCTCTAACTGATAGTGGAAAGCTATTGGATTGTAGCCACAGCTGTCCTGGGGCAGTGTGACGGGAGTAAGACTGCCATACACCGGCGCCACTGGTCCCTCTGACCACCACCAGCAGGTACTGGAGGTGAAGTGTTTTGCTCAGGGACACAGAAATGGAGACAAATGGACGGGGACTCGAACCGGCAACCTACCGGCCTTATTTCACACACTAGCAGAAGGAGTTTCATGGCACAGTTGACCCCCAGTATTCCAGGGAGTTATGGACTACAATAGCTAAATTTGAAAAACACCTATACAATTTTTTAGAACTGTAATATAATTCAAACACTAAATATACCTTATTATGAGTTAATACACACAGTGTAAACCCTCTTAGAAGACACTAATATCTTGATGATATACCCGATCAGGACCAAGCAAACTGAATGGCTCTCCTGGATTAACTTCTTTACAAATGCCAGCCAATAAAATGCTTCTGTTTGCACAGTTGAATGGCAGTTGTTGTTTACTTTCTTGACTGTTAACATCTATCTATATCGATATGAGTTGGTCTGATTTCCACCTTCCCTTGTCTCTCCACAGTGGCAATGTACAGGGAGCCATCTCTCCATGACTTGACAGAGTTCTCACGCTCTGGCAGCGGCACACCCACCAAGAGTCGGAGTGCCTCAGCGGTCCTCAACGGAGGCAAAGCCGTGAGCCAGAACGAGTCGACGTAGCCGGTAGCCGAACCCAGGCCTGGGGCCGAACCTTGAAACCTTACCTCTCACAGAGCGGGAGTCTAAGCAGATGCCGATCAACGGTTCAGGACTAGCTACGACAATAATCCACACATTAAAACGCCCAGATATCATCAGAAAAAAGTATTCATCAAAGCAGCATCTAGAATAACAAACATAATCTCACACAGGTCACTCTTGTCATACTCAATTTTTTTTTTTTTTGCCAAACATTTATTTAATATTGTTCTTTTTGTTAATGAGTTTACTCATCCTTATCGATGACACTGTCATTTTTAAATCACTTTTTTGGGTCATGCAAACACCAATCACTTGTGCATATGTCACAGAGGGACAGCAAGGTAGATATGCAGGTGTTCAGGGCAGCCAGTAATGATTCTTGTCCATAAAGGCTGCAGTGGGACAATAAAAAAGCCCTGATCACCATCTCATCCATGCTTCTGTGAATACAAAGCCTATAAACTCCCTGGCATGGCTCAGCCTCGTCCTCCTGGCCAGCCGGATGGTAGCTCTCCTGCGTCCTAATGCACAAGCTCAGAGACTGAGCTCCTTAGCATGGGAAAATGAAGCCTATGTTCAACTGACCTGAAAGATAAGGAGCAGCGTGGCTCTCTTGTTTATTTATTTATTAATTTCATTTTTTTTCTTGTCTGAGAGATGCCACAACTGCACTTTTTCGTTTTGTTAATTTTCTGAACTAGCTGAGAGGTTTTTAATTGTTCACTGGTTTTTGTTGGAATCTCCTCTTGTTCTCTGCTCATGTCATTGTTTCTTTGTTGTTAGGATGAGTTTCAGCAAACCAAAGACAGATTGAAAGAGTGTCCCTTTAAGCTGCTAAAAAAAACAAGCCAACATACAGTAGAGATAAAGATGGGTGTTTCTTTTTTCATTGTACATTTTTGATGAAGGGAAGTAAAAGTTTTTTGTTGAGAAAACATAACTCGTTGGCAACCTGGCTTGATGTCTTGCTTTTTGCTGATATGCTCAATTATGGAAGAATGGAATGACTATTTATTGTCCCCATTCCCTTCTGTTACCAATGTGTCACACTGTCTTTTGCTCTTGTCCTCGTGAACTGTTTCTTCTTTGTGCTCGTGTCATACTTCAATCCTCCTTCCCGTTAGCCATTCTTGTTTCTTTCTCCACTTCTACTGACTGATAAATGTCACCATAAGAGCATGGTGGAGGACCCCGCCCTACCCCAACTATCCAGGATGCTTGTTATGTGTTTGAGTAACTTATTGTGGTGATATTTTCTATTAAAAAAGGAATACTGTGGACTTTTAGGTGGCTTAACATTTTATAGGAAACGTCAAATTTATAAAACTGAAAAGCAAACGAAAAAGTACAAAAACAGACTTCTTCCCTTTCTTGCACAGGGCATGTACACAAATATGTACAAAAAGGACCCTTTTGGGGGCTATGTACTCTTTCCTTCAGCTACATGACTTATTTCTAGTACATGCTTTTGGGAGACTTTTTTCTTGATTTCTTCTGGAGGTGGTTTGTATTAGGTGAATCTATCTGTTGCATGGGAGAAAGCAGGGAAAATACTGGTCTAGAGCTGCATGATGTAGGCTATGTGTATTAACCCATGTTGGATCATGTGTTCCAAACTACCAGGCTAAATCTGATAAAACAGCATATACAGACAGGCACTACAGCTGTCTGATAGCTTCCAGTTGTTTATTATTTGTTGTATACACAAAAATGCACTGAATAAAATGTTTATATTAAGATATACTTTTAAAAAGTGTCTGATGTTCTTCTTTGGGTTTTGTTGTGTGTTCTGTAGAACAGCTATAGTTTAAACTGTCCACACCATTAAATTTACACCTACACTTTCTTTTCTTTGCCTGTTAATGCTTTCTAAAGTTTGTCCCAGAATTACAGTAACTGGACAAACTTAGAGACTATTCAATCCAACAAATCAATGTCTGTCTTAGGACAGAGATTCCGGTTTCCGCCTACATTTAGTAATATGTGCTGATTTAGCAGATTATACAGTAACTTAAACATCCTTTTAGCGTTGGACACTTTTCTTCTGGTATCTGTTCCTGCTTTTAACCAGTAAAAACAGGTTAAAAACTGCTTTTACTGGTTAAACATAATATTGATCATAAATAAAGGTTTATAATGTAATTTGAAAATTAATCAATGAAGTCACGTTACAGACATAACTTGTACAAATTGTTAAGTGCCTGAAATTCCTGTGTGAATCAAGCTTCAGTTGGTAAGGAGGTATTTCATAATTAATTTTTTTTTTAATTGTGTTAAACCTTAAAGTTGCATTACAGTGGACCCCTGGTATTTGTATTCACTGTGAACACCTACAATCTGCAGATTGTCCCTCTAAAAAATCTTATGAATACATATTTTAATAGTTTAAACACTATATATAAGTTCATATGAATTAATACATACAGTGGAAACCATCTAAGCAGAACCACAAAAATTAAAATCTTAAGTCTCCTTATCTCCACTCTTGGGTGTACACACAATCAACATCAAAGAAACGGCAATTCTGGATTGGCTGGTTTTGCTAAAAAATGAATTGATTTGAAGTTGAAATGAGCACAAAGCATCTAGGATAACTGCTAAACATTATCAAAGAGTGATGACATAATGTCTGGAAAGACAAATTGGGGCATTGCTGGATAACATAAGAACCACCAGCGATAAAAATAGAAATAGCAACATCTCAAGCTGTAATGTGGGTTAATAAAAGGAAGATTTATAGAAGTATTTATATGGTGATGAATATAAAATCTGGAGAAATGAATGAAAGAAGCTACTTGGGAATTTTTTAAAAAGACTTTAAAGCAATCTTGTGAGCTTGGTCAGTTTATTCAAATCATAGATGAATGACACACTTAAGTACTCATGGTCTCCCTGAACGCAATCCAATAGTAAGTATTCAAGGAAAGTACTTTTTCCAAGTAATAATTGACAAACCGCTGAATGAAGTTGCAATGATGGCATCTTATAAATAGCAGACATATTATACTATTTCACAAACAGAAAAATAACTTTTTTGGCACCTCTTGTGCTGTTCTGCTTTGTAATTAGTCTAAAATGTTTGTTACTATTTTTTAAAAGGTGAACTTGTTTGTGCAAATGAGAAAATGTGTGAATATAAGTAAAAATGTGTTTTTTATGTTACAGTTTGATCATTTTTTACAGTATCATTATTTAGTATCAATAAAGTAGGAGCTTATCATCAGTGAGAAATGTTTTATTACATTATCATTACAGATCTTAGAACTGCTTAGTTTGAAACTTTCCTTAAGTTGTAATAAAATACAATTGTTGCCGGGTCCGAAGATGTGTTTGGTGGGTTGCTTTATTAAATAGCATCTAAAACAGAGTATAACTCTGTTTTTTCAACTATCATCTTTAAGAATTGGTCTGGTCTTTTGAGACAACCTCATTACGCCCACCACTAGTGGAGACAGGAGAACTAATAGGCTCCGGTAATATAGGCCCTGTTATGAGTTACTTCATCGTTCATGTAGTTTGACATCCCACTACTCCCTTCATTTCCTTCTGCTCCTCTCTAGACTCCATTCATTAGCACGGGACAGTCCAATTCATTAGTGTGGGCTGCCAGCCTTGTTCTGAGATGGTGATGTGAGGAGAAGCCACTTTTCCTCCATGGTATTCTTTTCTCCCTTTGCCTCTCTTCCTCATTCTCTCATCAGTCAGTTTTTCTGCCCTTCGTTTGGCCAGACTAATGAGTCTTCATGGAGCCACCCGAAAAGAGCAAATCAAAGATGTGTCTAATGTTCGTACATAAACGCCACACAAGTACTCCAGGATTTGTGATTTTGAGTGAGATCAGGCTGAAACATTCAGTCACGAGTCAGACGGAGCTGACAGAGCTGTGATATATGTGAGCACTGTGTACCTGTGAATGCAATAACTCATTACCCTTTATCACTGCCAGCACAGGCTGTGCAGCCTCTTTTCTCTTGTGCTCACACAGTCGTTCTTTCTTTGTGTCTCTGCCATCTTCATCAGAATTCTTACCATTGCTTTGTGTTTTCTAAACGGAAATTTTTTTTCCTATGATTGTTGCTACAATTATCATTTTTATTGTAGAACTGAGTGACAAGTGCCTCAGGACTAGCATTTTTTGTTTTGTTTTGTTTTGATACATTCCTTACCACCAGGTTTTTTAGACCTTTTCAGCTTTTTGCTTGCTGCTTTCACAATAGGACCCAAACGGTGGGTAATGGCTGTCCAGAGAAAAATGTTCAGCTGTTGGAAGAGTGCAATGGAAACAGAACAGCATGGAGGAGAATATTGTCCAGACAGATGTAGAAATAAGAAATGTAGCAAAAACATGTCACCAGGGCATCCATGTTGTAAACACAAGGGCCAGTTGAGACTAAAAAATTGATTTGAGACTTTGAAAACAACATAGTGGACCGAGCTATGTAATGCAAGACACACATCTGATTTCCCTGCTGTCTGAATGTGTTGTTTTTGCCGGCTCATTTTTTGGATGTCATAGAAGATATTTATATGAAAGAAAGAGAGGGTAGCTAGCTGCTTAACTTTTATATTTACAATTAAAATGTTTCCAACACCTGTTGGAATGTCTAAAATGAGTTTTCACCTGGATAGTAAATTAAGTCCATTTGGTAAAAATCAATTTCTTTACGTCTATAATATATGTGTATCAGTGATGTGTCAATGCATCAAGAAAAAATAAGTAATTTTTTTGCTCCTATGTCCATGTCTCATTTTTTCCCATCCTTAATGATTACCACACCATTTTGGGATGAAAGTTTCGTTCTTAAATGATGTAACTGCTGGACATTTGTTTTAAACAGATAAAACTGGTACCTTCAAGCATCTGGGAATTGTACCCGAAGATGAACCAGACATTTTGAGGTGTACAATTCTCTTGTGGACAATTTGGTTGATTACTTTTGAATTTTTTTTTTTATGCCTTGAAGAGGCAGTTTCAGATACCATCTGAAATTCCTCCAGTTAAGTTAAATGTGAGTTATGTTATCAAAAGCTTATAAAAGGCATTGTCGTCTGGGTTTTCCCCAAATTGTTTATAGGCATAACACATCTACTGTATGTAAATGTGATCATCTTCTCTTGTATCCTAATATCTACATCCAAATATAAAACTAGCTTAAATAATATTGAGGACTTCCATCATTAAATAATACTCATAATTTTTCTCTGTAATTTCATAAAAGTACTTAATTACATTTGGATACAAACTGACATATAATATGTCTTTACATGAATATAAGATAGTTTGTTTATGGGAATGGAATGCCTAAATGAAAATAAATTGGATTTTTTTTATGTAATAATTCATCAGCTGATCAATTGTGTCTAACCTTTATTTGGTTTACAGCAATAGAGCAATAAAAAATCTTCCATCCAGCTACAAAGTGAGAGAAATTTGCTTTTTGTATTTGCACATTAAAAGGAATAAAGTGCAGCTTCACAGAAATATTAATGTTTCTAAAGCCACAAAGAGGAGAGAGAAGGCATTGAATTTATTTGACAGCCTGGCGCCAACAACTAACTCCCGAGAGGGGTTTGTCTGGCTCTCACTTGCTTCTCCACATCTTTTTGCTCATTCTCTTTAATTGCATGTTGGTTTGGAAAAATTAAGTTGTCTTTTACTCTACAGATTCACTTGGTATTTACATATGTTGGTAATAAGAAAAATTGCGTTTTCACTAAGTGGTCTGTTCTAACATAAAGCTGTTACTATAGTACAGAGACATACGTTCAAAGCAAGCAAAGTGGAGACAGTGACAGGGTTAAACATAAGTTAAATCAGTCCAATAGAGCTGTGGCGATATCATCTAAACAGAAAACAGTTATTTTGTAAAACCAGTTTCTTCTTTCATTTTGTGAAAGAAAAAAGTTGTCAAGTTTGAGAAACTGATGAAATTAAATGAAATGCACTGCTAACCTCCGACGTTTGGGTCTCTCACTTCTCCCAACACCCCGGCGCTCTCTGAGCGCAGCGAGTCCGAATGAAATTGGCTGCTATTTGTTCCTCTCACAACCTCTCGTCCATCAACGTCGCCATGTGCCTCCAGCTGGCACAGAAGAAAGCACCAGCTTCATTCTGAACAGATTACCCAGAGCAGAAAGAGTCTCACACCTCTGCTTATCAGAGCAACCAGCGCATCAAAGCAACAGGGATAGGCAGAAAAGACGTGGAAGACACAGTGCTCTGAGAGTGCATGCTGATAACATCCACTGCAAATAGCTTCAAACATCAGTGCTGCTGGTGTCACTGTTAAACAGTGTTTTTATTTGTTGGCCATTGATGTAGTCGACTCTTTATCAGAGTTTGAAGCAGAACCATTTTTGACCACGCAGAAACACAGAGACATTGTTGAGTGTCCAGTTGATTTAGACTTCTCCAACCCTGAACTAACTGAGGCAATTTCTGATTAGAGTAGATTCAATATTTGCTGGTTACTCCATAACCAGCAAAACATATGGCAAGATATATTTAAAAAATAGTTTCTTTTCATTTTACTGCCTAAGTGCAACTACTCATGCATTTATTCATGTGTCAACAAATTTGCAAGTTAGTAGACAGATGGATAATTTCCAGGTTTAGCCAGTCCCACTCCTTAAAAATCAGATAAAACGGGACTGAAAGTGCTGTGTTAACTCCCAAGAGAGAAAAGTGCATTTGCTGATTTAATATCTTTATTCATTTCACCCTTTTTATAAGCATAAAGCCATATGTGCATCTAGTCGTGTCTGGCACAGTGTCTTTTATGTGTGTTAGATAACAGATTTGGACTGCATGTTATCACAAATTACACAAAAGCTGGTGAAAACCCATTATCACTGGACAAACCTTTTGTCCGGTTTCAGCAACTTTCAGCGAAATTCCAGTAATGACATTCCGATTTTAACATCTGTGGACATCTGGACCTTTGAGTGGTTTATCCCCTACAAAAAATTCACTGGTGGTTTTGCACAAAGGCCATTATTATGTCAAAGATTATGTAACTGCTGAGCAATTAAACTGAACACATAATTATCTGTAGACACATCAACACAAATGTGAACAGGAGGTCTGAGCAACAAAAAAGCAATCAGTTTCGAACAAGAAAGGCAGATGGCTGTTTTTACTCTAAACAAAAGGATTAATCCCTTAATGCAATGAACCATCCTCTGCTAAAAAGTGGACAATTCTGTGCTTACTTCTGAAAATAATAGAATTTTTTTTTAGCGCTTTAACTGTGTGTAGTCATTAGGGATGCTCCTGATCAACTCAACTTTATATAATTTTATAATTTATATCGATGTTTGACAGAATAGTTCAATGGTCTCTCATTGTTATCAAACACATTTTACATAAATATAATTTTCTAGATAGAACGCTGGGTTTTCCAAAACAATTAAAGCATTTTTTTTTTCTTAAGCCCTTTAAAGTAAAGTGTAGCGACTATATTGGGTTCTGCACACTTTGCACAGAAAACATTACGATATCATTCTCAAGCTAAGTTATTCAGTGTTGGACCAGGCTGTCCTAGAGGAACTCAGTTTGGGACAAAATATTTATCCTTGTCAAATAAAACTAAAACTGTGGGGTTGTGACACAATACTACTGCAGACTATTGCAGCAGTGGTGGACAGTTATGTGTTATTTTACAGTTATTTAGCAGATTTACATGTTTAGTCATGTGACGGTGATAGTAATGCAATGCAGGATTGTGGGGAAATCAAATGTAGCAGAGTGGTGAAGTCAGAGAGGTGGTTGTTATTTTTAAAGGTGTCAAAAGGGTAGTGAAAGATAGAAAAACATGAGCAATACTGGTGAATACTGATTATCGACCACAGCAGCAATATTTATTTTAGATTTTGATATTGGCCCAAATTTTCATATTTGTGGTAATGACCCAAATCCTCCTCAGGTGAAGTAGAAGATAATATTACAAATATTATTATATTATCCAAATTATTATCCACTTTATAAGAACACATAGTTAGTCCTTAAAGAGTGGGTGGGGTTAAGGCCATCACAATTGTAAATGGCTGATAGGGCAGTTTCACAATGCACATTTACATCAGATTTTTCTTTTCTTGTCTACATTTAAATCATTTTGGTTTACTTATGCTTGTTTCCTTACTGGAATAACTCTTGACAAAAAAAAAGTCCAAGAAACAGGATGGGGTGTTATGTAACAGCATCACATGTTGAAAAATAAAACACTGCTTCTGTGACCCTGCGGTCATCTCTTCCAACTAAATTTGCTGAACAGCACCTTCAGATATCACTAAGCCAAGTCAATGTCTTATGACTTCCACTGCCACAGGGAAACAACGTTACGGTCCAACACACTGTGTTGTTTCTAGCAATCTGAATCACGTTCATTTGCATAGATATCAGACCTTCAACAGACTGATCCACCTTGCTGTTTCTGCCTTTGCTTTTATCTCTTCAGATAAATGTACAATTATATCTATGTCATCTGCAACCTGAATGTATCCGGCCCATTGAACACCCACTTTGTCTTCATGCTGCATGGTGCTCTCCACTCCCACCCCCCTCTTTCACACTCTCTCCTCCCTTCTCCCCACATCCAGTTTGCTTTTGCAGGAGGGAATCCCAACTCTTGCCTCACTGCAGTAGATGAGGTCAGGCATTATGTAACTGAAAGTGAGCGAGTCAGACAAGCAGCACTCACCTCTTTCAGCACGCATTCAAGCAATAAGAGAGGGACAGCGAAGCAGGCGGGCAGGCGGGGGCCACATCCAATATTTATGACGCTTCTGCAGCATAAATATATTCGTTCCATCCCCAGTTCCAATACAGTACAGAGTAAGATGTAGTAAACCTATGTAAAAGCTGCTGCATTATATATAGAAATGTGTGAATGTTACATTATTCTCAATAAACACAATGCAGTGAGGATAACTGCACAACACTTCATCAAGCATCGATGTTGACTTTCTCTTTGCTGTTAAATGTTGAAGGATGTTAAATACGAGGGTCAAGTCTGGGAATTGTTTCATTCAGTCCCAAATGGGCAAACTTCTAGTTTTTCTCCAACAGAACAAAATCTATACTTCAACTATGATGCTTCCCACAATCAATAAAATAAAGAAATAAAATCAGAGTCCACACTGTTCTGGTTTTTTGAAGATAATCAGATCTGAAAGTAATCGAGGGAGAGTTGTTTTCAGTTTGTTGCCTATAGTTTTCAGACGAATTTTAAATTTACCAGAGTTTGGAATAATGTATTGAAATTAGTCCTTCTTGTCTCTATTTACCGAATACTACGATGATTTTCAGTTTTCCCCTTTAGAAATCCTAAAAATTCTGATCTTAGATAATAAAGCTGATTATATGAGGACTGTCCACTGGATATTTCTCATTTTCTGCCCTGCCCTCTTCTATTTAGAAAAATAATCTGAACCTCTACAAGAAGAGAGAGCTTTCACAGAGCGCAGTCCTAATTATGTCAAAACCAATCATGCTGTTGCTTACTTCGAATGCAGTGGTGGGAAACTTTGGGCACATTCTGTACAATTCCTGCCTAAAGCTCATCTCATGTAAATTCTGTGTTTAATTTGTGGAGAAATAATTTGTATTTTACAAATTACCAAACAGACCTCATACTTTTAGCTAATGTAACCCTTCATGTTATTTTGTTTTATGAAGAATGTTATATTTGAATGCTTCTACTGGATTAGAAAAAGAAATCTATTGGAACAACAGAACACCAAGAATTTTTTTGCCGGCAACCACAGGGTTATAAACTATCCTCCACTGGACGACCACGGAACTGGAATACATTTATTTACATTTTATGTTTATTTATATGCCTCGAGGACAGAGGAAGAGGTAAAATATACTAAACATAAGAATACTCAAACTATTCATTTTAATAAACCACAGCTTATGTTTAACTCATCATTTACTAAAGATATTAAAGATAGTAAGTTAATGCTCAATTCTAACAAACATTGTCTGATCTTCTAATATATCTGGGAAGTCAGAATCAGATCTTTCAGTCATAATGACGGCGTTACACAGGCATCCTGCTGCCACATTCCAGATCTCTCTCTTCTTCTGCCATTTGTCTCCAGGAACCCTTTTATCACGAAGCTTCACACATCTTCTATCCTCTTCCACACCATTTCTAACCGTCACTTTACCAATTTATCTCTGTGCCTCTGCTCTGCAATTTCCTGCTCTTATCTCATATTCACAATTGGCATCTCTATCTCTGCTGCAGCAGCTTTCTATGTCTTATCCATAATCTTGATATCACATAATGATTGCTGTGTCTGTCTTTCAGAAAGACTACTACTGTGAATTACATTGGCCCTTTCAGATTCCCCTTGTTTTCTTGACTAATTAAATGTCAAATCGATTTGTCAATACTCAATTGCCTTGAGTTTAGTGCAAATGCAAATTCTCATCATTAGCCCCAGATATCGGCTCATTGAACCAGGATGTCAGGTGTTGATTAACTTTCTGTGCAACTGACACCACCAACTTAGAGAGACATCCAAATCTGGGGAAATAACATTTCCACTAGGATATTGTCATTTTAGAATAAAACAGAAAGAAAACTATACAGTTAAAAATATATATTTGTTTTAAAAGTATTACTATTGTATATATTTTTTGATTAGAAAATTGATTCCGAAGGCAAAAAATTAAAGCTTACTATGCTGGCCAGCAGTGAATAGGTTCAAAGGATAGAGTAAGTTTTCTGCCCACTGCTCATTAGTTTTACACATCCACATTTGTGCTCAAAGATTTTCAAATATTGGCCCACACAAAAACACTTGAATTTCATTTTTAATTAGTAGAATTATCTCAAGTAGTCTATAAGATAGCTGTAAAGAGATTTTGCATTGATTTCTTACTTTTAACTAACAAAAAAATCAGACTTAGATGCCCTGCTTTGCAAAATTGTTGTTTTTTCCACCAGGTCTTGAAAGCATCGTGATCCTGAGTCACAAATAGGAAAAATGTTGCAGTGGAGCCTGCGTGTTATAATTGTACATCTTAAAATATACTGCGATTCCAAACACAATGTTTTTTCTATTAATGATACGAAATGAGGTCATGATGAACATGGGAGGCTCCTGAGTGTCGATGATCAATCTCTCAACAGGAGACTGAACGCTGTTCTCTCAGACAGTGGAGCTTTTTCCTGTTTTTATACTCCAGACTGGAGAGGAGAAGACGAACATGTGGCTTAATGTCACAGTGTCTGTGTGTAAACAGGTACAATGTATGCATCAGTCTTGAGTGAGTATGCATCTTCATGGGACATATGAGATGTGTGGGTGTTTCATGTGGGTGAGCTTCCAGAACCACACTATACTCACACTGTATGTTTTGTACAATGTAGGTACATTATACAGTATAAATCAGCAATGGATATTTACAAACTGAATGTTTATAAATCAGATCAGGAAGAGGATCAGGATACATTCTCAACACTTAATTATAAATTCAGCCCCTCTGGCATTATTTGATTTTTATTTTGAAACAGAGAAAAAGTATGGGGGAAGAGAAAAAGGGTGGGTCAGTCAGTCATCCAAGGAAACGCACAGATGGGAGCCAGTTGCCATGGATTCAGGGTAGCTACGGCTGGTGG
This sequence comes from Girardinus metallicus, assembly GCA_903067095.1. NCBI lineage: Eukaryota > Metazoa > Chordata > Actinopteri > Cyprinodontiformes > Poeciliidae > Girardinus > Girardinus metallicus. The sequence continues at coordinate 62,417 of CAEGAE010035976.1, read as the reverse complement.
TGCCGAAGGGAGGCTGGCAGCTGGTTGCCTAACAGCAGCAGATGGAGCAACGTAGGTTTCCAAGAACACAGACACTGTCCCTCGCCTACGTGGGTCATTATTCCTGACATCATTATTCCATCAAAACACATTTACAGTAACTACTACTTCACTGGTAGCTATGACTTTGCTGTAACCCTTTCATGCGGCAGCATTTCACTACTATAACAAGAAGCAGTGATGTAATCTGTCTGACAGTAGAGACTGAACTGTTATAATAACAACAAGAGACAAAGAAATTGTTTCAGAAGAAACAATTTTATTTATTTTCTTATTATAAGCCAATGTGGATACATTTAAAATAAACATTTTGTTTGATAAAATCATCTCCTGTTTTTACAGAGCTGTAGGTTTACAGTTTTAGTTTTTGTCTTATCCAAATTAAAGTTGACTGAAAAATTGTCTCCGTCCCTCGTTCTCAAATAAAGCTGATAAGTTTCCCTGTGTGCATCTTTTTACTTGGTGTTATTTTAAAGTTGAGAAAAGGAGGAAGCAGAGGAGGCAGCTGAAAACAGCAAAACCCACGACTGTGAACTTTAATAACTACGAAGAATTGTGCTTTCACATAGATGTCCAGGAGGAGATATTAAGACACACAAAAGCACTCGCATCATCCCCAATCTACCATAAAGTTTGCCAGGTGGCATTAAATCAGAAAAAGGTGTAAACTCAACAGATACTGTATTACGTGGGTTGGAAACAAACAAACAAAAAAAAACGAATAAACGAATATCACACATTGGGGGTATTTTTACCTCACAATTTTTTTGGATGATTTGCTGTAGAAGGCACAATTAGAGTCCAGTATAATGAAACTGTTTCAAATTAAAATATGTCTCTTTGCAAAACTGAGGAACACCATCTGGTGACAGGACTGATTTAATCTCACGGATGTAAGCGTGGTGAGAAAACACGGTGGTACACTGCAGTTCAAGTAATGATTGAACATTTAGTCCATTTCATTTTTTAAAGCTTTATTAAATTTTCTATGACTTACAAGTTAAAAATATAAAGTATTTGGCTATTCAAAACTGGACTGAATTATTATACATTCATTATATCTTTAAAAAATATTTGTAATTTATTGAACTTCCAATTTATTTGTGAGAACAAACAAAACAAAAAAGGACAGTGATGAAACAAAATGGGTAAGAGTCCTGTTCTAGTCATATATTTTCTTAAATGTCTACATCTCGTAAATTTTGGTTAACTGTCCCTTGGACAGGTGCACCTTCACCACATTTTTGTTGTCATTTATAGCCTTTACCATAATTAGGACCTGGTATGTAGCCACTTCTAGGCAAAATAGGTACTTCATTTAATCTATTGATTTCCTGACACTGACCTGCTTTTTAGAGGTTTTTAACAAGTTGTTAATAATTATTAAGTTTATGTTTATATCTTATTAATGGTATTAATACATTTTATACAATGAAATACCTAACCTAAGGTTTTGTTTTCAATTAATTGAAGATATATATAGTAGAGTTTTTTTCAGAATGTGTTTTGTCAGGGCATCATTTATGCAGGAGCCGCCCAGTTACAAACTAAGAAACGGATGCAAAACATTCTCTAGAAATCAGATGCCCTAACACAGCTCCTTCATAAAAGGATGAAAGACAGGAAGTGATGCAAAGAATAAAATAAACAATATTTGTAGCATTAATTACAAAAAACAAACAAAGCTTTCTTCCTGCGTTCTCCTCACTGCCTTGGTCGACCTCCCACAGATGAGTGAACAGCTTGACTGGATGGGGACCCTAATTTATTCACTAGCAACCCTGCTAGCACACCAACACTTTGTCCCTTATTGCACTTTTCTGAATGAACCTCTAAAAGAAAATTCAACTCGCGAGAATGCATTTCTGAAGCACCACATGGTGGCTCATTTAATTGTTGCATCCGCTTCTCTGTTCCACTCAGTCACACCTCTCATCCATCTTGCTCTTCCATTGCTAACCAGGAGGAATTGGAGCGACTCTGGAATTACATCCCATTAGAATAATTTGTTTCCCATGGCAGGCAAAATGAGAATGTATCAGTGTTATTAATAATGTGGTAGCTGGGTCCAAAAACAGCTCTTTGATGACAAAGATGGAGGAGGTCAGTCAGATTAAGCTGAGAATCTCTCCATAGGGCTTAAGCTGCCAATGGCAATGCTGAACTGCACTTTAACACTGGGAAGATAATGAGTTGGTGTATGCAAAACTTGCACATTTTTTACAGAGCATGTGTAATGCTGTGTAGTATTGTGTGAGCTCGATGTATTGATTCACTTCCAGGGATGCAGAAGGCAATTCATCATTTCAAAAGAATGCTATGCACTTCCCAAACAACGATAAATCATTCTCTGTAATTGCCTTCAGCACAATGTGTTAAACAGTTGAACAGCAGCTCACATAATATATCTGTAAATATTGAGTCATGGTGATTTTCATGACATTGGGGGAAATACTGTCAGGTTTTTGATTTTGCTTGGTGATTGCATCTCGCCATTTTTTCATCCTCTTCTGGGCAGATTTATTAAAGAACATAATCTCTGACTGGATGATGGGACTTTTGTGCCAATATTCTGCTGCTACCTGGATTTAATGAAAAGTGACCCTTCAACTGGTCAGGGAAAGCCATTTTTTATGACTGCCTATTAGCAATGCTTTTTCCAGGTGAGACGTTTTATTTCTTTCTCTCTTTTCAGACGTGTTGGTGTAGCTGCCTTTGTAATGGCCAGAATAAGGTTTAATGCTGAACAGCTGAAAGTTCTCTAATGTTTATAAAAAGCTGACTTCATCTATGAGAATAAATTGTAGTGGCCAAAGGATCCTGCCTAATGCTTTTATATTGTGTAAACCCACTTGTCCATGAGGGTCCAGAAAGGCTAGAGCCCATCTTCATCAGTCAATGGGCAAAAGGCAATACAATTTGGACAGAAATTACATTCATGTACCAGCTGACAAATTGGTCCAAGTTCGTCCCGCACAAATACTGTAAGTCCATCTGCACTGACACAACCCCAAGTCACTTTGAACTAACCATTTACATATTGTTTAGATTAATTATTTTAACTAAAAATATACTCACTGGCACAAAATGGTTTTAATCATTTACCCCATGCAGTTAAAATTGTGAAGACTTGAAATATAATTTTAAAAATGAGACTGTACAGATCATTGTATTTTATATCAAATATTTATAGAACAAACACAAAATAATGGAAAATAAAAATTTGCAGGAAAGTGTTTGATAAACTTTAATCACTTCTGTATAAATAGAGTAGGGAATGTTGACAGTTGCACTAAAAGCATTGAGACACTCAAATGTATAAATGTTTAATCACAAACTCAACCATTTTGTGGTTTGCGCACTTTTAGTCCTGAATGGACTAAAAGTAATTTACTACCAACACATATGTAAAACAAGACTTTTATGACTTGCATGTATAACTGGGTAAGAAAAAGATATGCAAACTGAAAAAATTTCATTTTATTAGTTTCCTGAGTGCATGTAATATCATAGCTACAATGAAAATTTGCAAGGTCCTAACATATGGGAAAACCTACATTAATTGTGAAATTAATATTTATAAAAAACTTTTAGTTCAAAATGTGTTCTCTGATTTTATTAAAAAAAAATTCTTAGGGTCATTAAGTTTAGAGGATTCAGCTCCTGCATGATATCTAGCTTTTACAACTTGGGATAACAACTCCCAACTAAATGAAAACATTTCTGCAAGAGAAAATAAAGTCATCAGCTTTGGTTCATAGGTTATCAGCCATAATTGGGAAAACAGGCGGTAAAATAATGGGTTTACAACAGAGCTTGCTATCTGACCTGTTCAGCAGTTGGGTCATAAGAAAGGTCATTTCCATCTTGCCTCTCTGTGCCCTTCCCTTCAGTCTGAGTTTCAGCTCTTGCCCTCTGCCTGCAGGCTCCAGTTCCCTCTTATTTGGAGTAATAGATTTAGAAACTCCTTTAACCCGGGCTGTCTCTTTCATTAATACAAAAAACAAGATAAAGTAACTGGTTGGAATGGTTTAATTTGTGTATAGTGTAACCTAGTGTTTCTCAACATGGTTGGTACCTGGAGGGTGTTTAGAGGATGATGAGGAGGGGACAATACTAGTCTAAACTTTGAACTACTTGCAAAAAACTGTGTAGTTAAAAACATGCATGGCTCTGAAACTGTACTGATTTTTCTTCTTCTCTTTAGTTTCTGTCACCTTCTTGTGGCGGAGCTCCATGCGGCCTATGATTATATCAGTTATAAAAAATTTTGCCCAGATGGCATTTACTATGTAAAATCTGGAAAATGAATGGTCTCTTTCATTATATTAATTGCAGAAGAATGTATTTCTCTTGATGGGTTAATTTCTCTGAGAGAAACTTCATGGTTGTATTGTTATTGCAGTGGTTACTCAGTTATAGTGTAAGAGCAATATTTTGTTGGTGAACTTCCCCTGAAAGCGTCCAGCATCCAGATGTACATTAAAATCCTTATCAGTACAACTTGCTTTGTTAACCCTAACCCTCCTCCAGATTTGTCAAAGCATATGAACACAAAGCTATAATAAAACATGAGATATTTTACACTCAGACACCTAAGAACCAATACCATGAACCAGGGTAACGTCAGCTTCGTGTCAGAATCATGTTATTTATGAATCTTTTAACCTTTTGATCTATCCTGGCCAAAAGGCTAAAGGTAACTGTTCATTATCCCCAGATTATGTTGTTAGCTAGGTAGGTTTGTGGCAGGTTTAGTACAAATCAAAAATAGGAACATGAGTGTCTAAACCATTGACAGTGATATTAGTCTAACAATTCTTGACTTTTGTCATCTTGAATCGTTTGTGTACTTACAGTACCCATGCAGGTTTTGGAAACTTGTTAGAATGCGTGTATGTGTATGTGTATTCCTGGCCATCAGGACTGTCTTCCACCTCTAATGGTTTAATGGGCACCCTGTGGTGCCACTCAAGCCCCCCAGAGTGAGACACACTTTGAGAGTGAGGGTGCACAAAGGCACAGCCATGTCTCTGGAGAGGAGTGTCTTTGTGGCAAGGGGCCACCACTCTACTGACTGTTGCTGGCCTCATGGTGATTGCCCTTCCCAGGGGGTCTGCATTGTGGGCAATGAAACCCAGAACTTCACTTTTACATCTCCCCTGCTGCGCCACGATAGGGGGCTGAAACATACCTCTGTCTATCATACCATTTTGGCACTACAGCCTGTTATTCCTGACAAACTGCCCCATATTTTCATAACACAACAAAGCCTCTAAACCAGATCCATTTGTATGTGTATCTAACATGTATCATATCCTTTTGGAAAACAAAAACTTACGTTTGAAAAAACTCTGAATAAGAAAGTGCAACGGTGCACCCGACAAACATCTGCGAATATATCAAAGACTCTCTACTTTTAGGACCCACTTATAAACAAATGCATGTTTTATATGTCAAGCACTTTTTAAAAATATGCTCACAACCAGTTACACCATCCAGATCCAGTCCCACACATTCTGCCCACCAACCTCTGTTTTCAACACCAAACAGTGTGTACAATGTTAAGTATGTGCAGTGTTCCTTAATAATGCAACCAAAAGACTTGAACATTCAAGAAGAAAAACACCAGATCATCTTCCTGTCATGGAGACTGTAGCTGCTTCCTCACATACCTTTTCAAGTATGCTCAACTTTATCTTGAAGATATCTGCTAAATTCCACAGGGACTATAAATAGATGCTTCTTGGTTTGTGCTACAGTTCTGCTTCGTATTAGATGAAAACAAACCCACGCTCCATCATTATACGCATGTTGTAATCCTCAGAAATAAAGTATTTGTTGACTTGAACTTAGTGATTCAATGTGATAATCCTGCAAAGAAAAGGAATAAAAATGTATTCAATTTTGTAGAATGTGTGTATGTGAGATTAATAATATAAGGTGTTCTTTGGTCAATGTCTTGTATCTGCATTAAAATAATAACACTTGCCATATCCTTAGTTTTTACTTTTTAAAGGAGTAATAACATGCAATGATCAACCACAACTTAAAAAATCTGGGTCAGATTTAACACAAATTTCAGCAGAAATGATCTCCATGAAGACCTTATTCAACAAAAACAGCATCAGAGAAATGTGGGAATAGAAAGATGCTAAAATTACGTGCTGTCTAGGCTGTAGGGTGTGGTTCTCAGCACTATCGCCTTGCAGAGAGGAAGGTCATGCTTTTGAATCCTAGTTGGGATCCTTGTGTCTGTCCTCCAGTTTCTCCCAAAAATTTGTAAGTCATCTATTTTAGCTCAACTGAAGCTCTTAAGTCGCACATGCACATGAGTGTGCAGATGAATGGTTGCTGGTTTTGCATCTATCTATGTTAACTCAATGACAGACTGTCAACCTGTCCAGAGTGGTTCTTGTTTCCCAACCCTTAACTCCAGGGTGAATTTAAAGATTTATTGAAGAGAATAATGGATGCTGTAGGAGAAGAGGAATGGAGTATTTTTAATGGAATCATCTGGGGAGACTTGCTGCTGGAAGCTTGAGAGATTTAGCCTCAGAGTGGGGGGCTGGCCTCAGGAAACTGGGTCACCAAGCTGATTAAAGACCCCCAGACACCAAATAGAGTAAAGAAGAAGAAATATGTCCAAAGGATGAGGGAAAAGATGAGAGAAGATAAGGAGAAATAGAACTGAAACAGGTAGAGATGAGGGAGTAGGAGGTGAATGATTGGGGCAGAGAGGGACTTTTAAGAAGATGACAGAGTTGAACTGAGTTGAGAGTGAACTGATTGATGCATTACTCTACTCCCAAACCTAAATTAATAAATATTTTGTCAGATACAGAAAAGGAAGAGATGATCTGTAATGTCAATTTCTCAAAGCAGTGCTTACACACAGCATTTTTAAGAGAACAATAACAATTAACTAGAAAATTCCTGAAGAAATTTAACCGGGGCCTGCCAAAGTGTGCCCGTCGGTTTGGACCCAGCGTTCTGATGCTAAAAAGTAGCATCAATGCTAAAATTAGATATCAACTGAAATTAGTTGACTAACATGGACTTGCCCCATTCAGTATGTTACAATTAGTGCATTAGCTAAAATTAGGTAAAATGCTAATGTTAGAATGAATGCTGTCAGTAGCATGTGGGGCATCACTAGCATGTTGTCTGTCATTGACTTACTCCATTCAGTATAATGGAGTAAAAGCTTTTTTTAGGGAAAAGGCTAATGCTAATGATCTGCCTTGGTGCTTTATTTTTATTTCACATTAGCCCATAAATCCCTAACTGTGTGTTAAGGCACCGACAAACATTGTCTGTTGTGGATTCATCGTTTGGAAGGTATAACTACATGACATGGATTTGTTCCTGCTTGTCGGGAAAGATGTGCTTTCTATGGTTTTTCACCATAATCAATATGCTTTTAGGACAGCATCTGGGAACAACGGTAGTTTTAATGGCCTGCTAAATGTGCAGTGTTTCTGAGAAAACTGACATGACAACGGCCACTCATCGCTTTTATCATTCATCCTTGTTCCGGTCGTTTGGATTCTGCCCTTGCAACTCCGCAGAAAATGTATTCTATTACATTATAAACAATCAAGCCATACATAATATGATTTTTTCCTTAGCTCTCAAAATGTTGTGCAACATTTAGGATCCTTGGTAATATGACTAGTACTTACATTGTTAAAGCCATCTGATGTAGAATCTAAACAGATTTGAAAAGCAGGTTTGTAGATCAAACACAAATTAAAAAATGCTTTATTCGTTTTATTTATTCAGCAAATCATCAGAGAAGAAAGAACAACAAAATATGCTTCTTTGAACACTTAAATTAACACTACTGTTTAATAGCCATAAAACAATAGTGCTGCTGTTTTAGACACTTACCTTGTGAATATAAAAATAAAACTTCTGGCTAATGCTGACATAAAAAATGAGGAGTTCCCTCTTTTTCAAGTCGGCACAAACAGAAATGGGAAACTGCATGTAAACAAGCTTGAATGTGGAAGATTCAAAAGAATCAAAATGCAAATGGTCGTTCTGATCTTGTAATTATAATTTTAAAACATCAAGCTATCAGTCAGCTAATGAAATCATAAAATCTATCATAATTCATCAGTTTTCTCTTCATCTAATAACATTTCTTTCAGGATGCCTACATCTTCAGCTTTTAAATCCACTCTGATTCACAAAGTTCTGAAATCTCATCAATGAATTTCACATTTATACCTAAAAGACTTTACGGTTAAACAGGAAGCAGTTAGCTATGACAGAGACAAAGTAGTTCATTTCCCAACAACCCTTTTCTTTTCAATTAAAATGTTCAGCACTCAGCTGGGTTTCCGCTCCAAAATAGGCATTTAGAAAAACATTGTAAACCATCTCCCCAGGTAATATCTAACTACTCATATATCTAAGCCCACAGTTAGATATATGGGTAAACATTTTGCCATTTTGACAGGGGATTTTTCTGAGTACGTCCACATTATTACTGACTTTCCTTATTGCCCCTATCTGAGCTGTTTGCTATATTTGAAGTTTGCCACCTAAGACATTGTCAGCTTATTTTCCCATATGTCTTTGTATAATGAAGAGCAAAACCTTTTATTTATTTCTGGATACTTTGGTGGTCATTAAGTCAAAAATATTTACTGTACAGCTCAAAATCATGGATTTCCAATATTCATCTAATAATAAGAGTCATACAGAAATAATAATGTAGCTTTCTATTTTACTATGCGTTTTGTGCTTGGTGAATAACTTGGATACAGGAACAGGTCTTTAAAAGATGCTACTGACAGTGTGTTACAAAAGTATTCATGCACCTTTAGTTTTTTCCATTTGGTCACGTTACTACCATAACCTTTAATGGATTTTATTAGGATTTTATATGGTAGATCAACATAAAGTATTTCATAATTCTGAAGGGTATCACAATAGAATTTTTTCGTATTTGTTTTACAAATAAAAATGTGGAAAAAAAAAAGAAGTGGTTTGCATCTCTATTCCCCACCCTCTGACACCCTTAAATAAAATTCAGTTTAACTCTTTGCCTTTGGAAGTCTCTTAAATAGAAAACTAGGAGTCCAGCTGACTATCAATTTATACAATTTTAAATACAAATGTTCTGTCAAGACCCCAAATGTTTGTTCGAATACTTTATTGTAGAAAATACAACAAGTAGCAAAGTCCTGCAAGGACCAGATGTTCTTCTTCCTTTACTTCATGCTCTCAACCCCACCTACTCTGTCCTTTATCCTCTCATTCTTCTCTTTTTTCTGTCCTTATCTTTCTTCCTTGTTGTCTCTTAACCTAGGCTGTCCAATGTAATACCATCCATGAAGTTCCTTCTATTGGACCACCCTCACTTTTCATTCCCCTAGCCTCTGAGTGAAGCTCAATCTTCCGATATTCCCTTTCTCTCTTCTCTTTAAATAAATCAGGGAACTCAGATTGTTGTGGCGTGGTCACTGCTAGTGAAGTAGATGCATAAGCATATTTATGTACTGTGCACTTACACAGAATGTTTGTGTGTGCGTAGGCATATGTGAAAGAACAAATTTTATTCAGTGTGAGCTCCATTATGCTCCCGTATTGGCAGGCAGAGCACAAATCTGATGCGTTATGTAATTTTGGATGGGATCCCACTGTAGAGCCAAGCAGTATTTCCGAGGCAGCAAGGTATGTTTCTGCCTTCACGAGAACAGCAATGAACTATTCATGGCACTTACATTACAGGTGGAGCAATGTGACGAGTGTTTCCAACTCTTTTTTTAACAGCTGTGCAAATTTGGCATCATGGCACAAATCAGAAGGGATTAAAATCACTTTTTCAGTGTGTGTGCTGCTGTATGACCACAAAAAGCTGTGTGCTCACAAGTTACAGAAATACATTTTGACAACACAGGAAATAAACAAAATTAATAAGAAATTCAGGATTTTGAACCACACATTTCAAACTGAAACCACTTTTATAATGATGTTATTTTATAATTTATTTTGACAATTTGCAACAAATTACAAAGAGAATGAAAATAAATAGATATAACATTCCTACTGCTGGACTTCATACTGCATGCTTGAAGATCATAAATTAAATAACGTTATTTGGCCTGGGACTCGTTCCTAAGTCAATAATTCAAACGGCATGTAATTAGGAGCTTGAACCTTTGACTCTGTGACAAATTCACACAGAGAGAAAGAGGAAATTAAAATGGTAGGGCTAATCTATCGTTAATGGGCTATCACAGGTTTCCTGTAGCTTTAACAGCACTCTTTGTCCCTGAAGCTAGATAAGGAGGCAGACAAGAGGGATACGATTAGGTAAAAAACACTGTTAGTGTGCAGAGAAACACTGCACACTAATCGTGACCTCAGAATCTGTTTTGCTGTCCCAAGTTGAAAAATGTGCACTTGAAGTAATATGTTGAAATGTCTAAGATGTTTGGGACATCGTACCACTGAGGTGTAAAAGTGAAATGTGTGCATTATTAGGAGCTGATGCTACTTAACTGTAGTGATTATGGCCAAGACTGTTTTTTGTTTGCAGTTTCAACGGCATTTACTGGCAGCCTGTAAAAGTCATGAAAATACATTTATCTTTATTTCAGCAGCATAATCTCAAAGTGACATTTGTTGGCAGGCCAAAGAGATAATTCATCCTTTTGATTCAGGTGTTTTGGATCAGGAATAAAACAAAAAGTTGCAGGACCAGGGCACATAAGGACTAACATTGCAGACCCTGATATAAAGTGTAATCACTGATTATTCCTTTTTGCACAATTTCTTTATATTGCTCATTGCACTGGGTGTGCTCTTATATTCTTATCTCTTCTCAGCAGCCCACAGATTTCCAATATGATTTAATATTAAAGACTGATGGCGGTGGAAGAATATTGATTTTGATATATTTAAAGCAATGCATTAGTCACATTTATGTAATAATTCAGCAATTGGTGAATGTAAAACTCCTCAGTCCAACAAGCAAGGTGGACTGTTGGTAAGAACAGGAGATTCTTAAAGGCACAGAACCCAATTTAGAGGTGTCCAATTGCAAAGTCAAATTTCTTTTAAGTTATGGTTGATATACATCACTTTTACTACAATTGAAGGTAACAGTTTCTTGATTCTGCTATAAAATGGCACAATGTGCTATAAATATGATACTGCCCTCTTAAATAGAATCTTAGATCTTTTGTAAAGCAAACACTTATATATTGATTAACTGAAGAGTTTAAAGTTTATTTTTGCCAACACTGTGTCAAGCAATTCACATTACTGCATTGTATGCTATTTTGGACACATATTGGATCACTTTGTCTATTTTTGAAAAAATTGTTTCACTAGAACATTTGTTAAAAGTAAGGCAAGTGTCTGTTTGTTACCCAGCTTAACACATAATTGCAGCTGAAGCAAGAAACTCACATTGTGTTCCCGCAACACTCATGACAGTACGCCAGGTCCATGGGCTCATCTCTTCACAAAACATTCTGTGCAGTGAAACAGAGTGACGCCACAGAACAGAACTCTCCATGTTATTTTTAACTGTGATTTTACCATTATTAAAATATAAGGTGCATGCAGTTCACAGGTTTTCATTTCTTGACATATAAAATATTTTCTGAAGTATCTACAGCAGATTTTCTTTTCAGATATTACTTTGCTACAACCATTCTGCTTTTGCATTCTTGAAGGAGTTGAAACTTTGTTCCATGAACTAATATTTTCTTTTATGCAAGCATCATGAAACGAGCTGCATAAAATCAAAAATGCAGACTCTGTAGGAGGTAATTAAATATTTTATTATGCTATAAAGCAAGATTTTGTTTCACTATTTATTTGTTTTAAATTTGAACAATTTATTGTTCTTTGTATTTCAAACAACAAAATAATAATAAAGCAAAAGTAATAATAAAAAATCATTTAACAAACTGCTTTTGTTACTGGTGAATCTCAGTTTATGATGTCAGACATCTTACTGAGCTCAGCATGAGCAGCGATTTAATTATTAATAAACGTGAAAGGAGGTCTAAACATTTCATGGTAAAAACTGTAAAGCTTTCACTGCTGAGCACTAAAAATAGGATTGTGCCCTGTAAAGATATTCATACTACTTGAACTTTCCCACATTTGTCATGATATAACTGCAAACCTCAATGGATTTTGTTGTGATTTATAGCATGAGAGACCAAAACAAGGCGCATTAGAACAGAACAATCATATGGTTTATTTCACAAAGAAAATTATTGAAAGGAGTGTTGCTATGGAAAGAAAGCCCAAATCCAACCAGCTACCGTTATGTCTGCTAGTTAGAAAACACTTGAGTGCAACTTAATCTAAGTGTGAATCCAGCTGTAAAGCTGTAAAGGCTTCAGTTAAGAGACAGACTGTTATTATAATGACAACCTGTCCAGGGTGAACACCGCCTCTCACCTATGAGAGGTGAGATTCAGACAGATGAGTGGAGAAGAAACAACTCATGAAGACCAAGAAACATAGCTATCCATGATGTCATAGAGACATTAAAGTAGGTTTGGTACATTAAACAATATCCCAGCTTTCAAACATCTCACAGAGGACAGGTCAGTCAGGTCACCATCATAGTGTGCCTGTTTTCTTCAACAGGATCAGGGAAGCAGGTCAGAAAAATTGATGAAGCTGAATCAAGAGCAGCTTTAGAAAAATACAGCCAAAGCTACAGCATCATGGTTTAGATCAAAGCAAATGCATGTGTTAGACTGACTCAATCAAGGGTAAGAACAAAGTTCAATTAAGAATCAGACTAATATGCTCTCCATTGAAAATGACTGAAGTGGCAAATCAATAATTATTTGGAGGAACAAAGCTGATGGTGAAATAGAACAAAACACTTCAAGTTTGTATGCTACCTTGACTTGGTCTGTCATATAAAATCAAAGAATAATAAAAAATACGATCAGTTAAATAAAAATGTGCAGAAGTACAAAGATTATGTTGGTGATTAGGACATCATTTATTTTGCACCTTTGCAGAAAGTGCTTTCGCCCCCTGGCAAATTAGTGCAGGCATAGTTATAATGTTGTTCTCATAAACACAATATAATTTGGTCATTTGAGACCAGCTAGCTTCACATTAGTTAATATGAAGGTAACTAAGTTCACAATAGTAACCTGCAGTGCTGCTATAGCCAACTTTTGTATTACTATACGTAACTTCCACCTTACAGGTCAAATATTTGGTTTCATGCAGGCAACACAGTGTGTTGTATGATGAAATGATGAATGAGGGGAGCAGAAATGAGGGGGGAAGGGGTCAGCTGCAGTTAGCGGAGCAGAGTACTGTACTTGTGCAGTATGTGTCAGAAACCGTGCAAAGCTGCAGCAGACCTGCCTGGGTTATGTAATGGATGAGCCTGGTTTGTGAAGCCTCTGCTGTTATCATTAATTCATGCCACCCAGGACAACAGGCACAGCAGCTAAGAAGCCACAGTGGGAGACACTGAGAAGGAGGTTGATCCTGTGGGAGGATCAGGCAGCACATGATGGAGGAAAAGAGAGCAGACTGGAAGTCTGAAACTTGGGTGAGGTCAGTTTTTTTCTTTTTTTTTTTCAACTTGTACACTTTCTCAAAAAGTGAAGTTTCCTAAAAGTTTTAATAGCTGACTATATAATTTAAACAATTTCAACCATTAAATAGATACCATTCTCTTTATGCCTATAAAAAGAAATTATGTGGATAAGCATAACCACTTTTGTTCTTTTGTCACGGCAGTGTGTCAAACCCCACCAACGTGTTCAATGTTCTGTGGAAAACTTAATTTTCTGCCTCCGTTCCAAGATTTTAACGGATAAAAGGTTTAAGAATTTATGAACATTGTTTCATTTTGAATAATGAACTGTTTGTAAATCTTGTTTTCCTTGTCCTGTGCAAAAAAGAACAATTTGTTATTAAGTATATCTCAGCTTCGTCAGCTTTCATCAAGAAGTCCTTCAGCCAAAGCAGGAACTGTAGTTACAGATTTACGGGTGGAAATTTATGATTCAGGAGTTCACAGTGGAGCCTTTTGAGTGCTTTGGGGAACACCAAAGAACTCAGGTATAGCACCTCTTTTCTCTCTTTCCATCTTCACCAAATTGCTGTAAAAGGCGACAAGTCTTTCGTTACAACTGTCTATGCATCAGGTGAAGCGTGAAGTGCTAGTCTCTTCTTCCTGCAGATTGATACTTCTTTTCTCTCTGCTGCATTGCTCCCTTCTGGTGATTTACTCCCCCAGTCATGCTATGCTTGGCTTTAACCCTGTCCTAACCTTTGTCAGCACTTAACCCCTAAACCTCCCTTCTCCCAAGAGGACACACCATGATTACGAGATACAGATATGCCTATAAACCAGACTCCTGGGGGAGCTGATGTGTCATAAAGTCTGGCTCAAGTACAAAGGCATGAGAGAGGTATCTTCTTTTGGTTATAACAGAAATATGTACAGAGAATTTTTCTCTCTTGTATGCACTCACCAGCCACTGATCTGTTCAGTTGTTTATTGATGCAAACCTTGAAAAATCCAATCATGTTGGAGTTACTGATGTCATTCAGTCATGAAAATGTGGTGCTGATGTTCAAACTGAGTCTCAGAGTAGGCTAAAAATTATCACACCAGATGAGAATGTCTAAGTATGTTAGAAACTGATGATTTTATGAGATCTCTTTTATTAGGGAATGATCAGAGAAAGTGAAAACAGTTGTGTATACAAAACCACCTTGTTAATTACAGAGGTCAGAAGAGAATGAGTGTACTGGTTTGAGTTGATGGAAAGTTGACATTAGCTCAAATAACTACATCCTGGGTATTTGGAAGACCATCTCTAAACATTCAACAGGTAGAATCATATAGCAGATGAACTGCAGCAGAGCAAGACAACGCCTACAAATAGAAACCTAGCAAACAGTTCTCGTGAGCTTACCAAAATTTGACAATAACAGATTGAAAAATAGTTGACTCTGTGTAGACAAGGCATAGAAGAACTCAATCTGGCATCACAGCAACGTTCAGATGGTAGAAGCAGATTTTGGCGCAAACAACGTAAAAACACAGCTCAGTTAAGGCTGGTGGTGTAATGATTAGAGGATTATTTTCTAGGTAGGTGTACAATGCTGGCATGCCAATGTCACTAAAAATCTCTGGGGAATGTGCCAACATGTTATGAATGCATACCACGAAAAATGAAAACAATTCTACAGGCAAAAGGCAGCGCAACCCACCTAATGAAGTGACTTTACCTCAAAAAGTCACTTCATTTTACCTCAAAAACAGTAATTCTTGAAAAAAGATATAAACAAAAATATGTGAAGTTATTTGAGCTTGAGAAATTGTATTTGCAGCTGGACTTACATGTTAATACAAGTACATTCCCTTCCTAAACGCAAAAAGGAGTGAAATAATAGATCCTTCTTCCCAGCAAATGTTAGACTAACCATAGCGGCTCCCAACAAACTCAATAAGTGTTTATATCCTGGCTGTTTTGCACAGTTTTGCTCATCATGAATAAAACTTCAACTATTATTTGCATATTTGTTATGTTTAGTTTTTATACATTGTCTGTTGTCTTGTGATACACAAATACACATTTTAAAGAGAAATGATTCTGCTAAGTTTCACATTCCTTTGATCAAAGTATGCTATTTCTGATAACTGAACAGTATGTTTAAATTATAATCTTGTCATTACTACATAGCATTTTATTCTTAATTTTGATTGTTTCATTTTATGTATTTTAATACTTTTTCATCTTTGTGTGCCTCAGTGTTGCTGCTACACCTGAATCCCCCACTGTGGGACAATAATGAATATTTCTATTCTATAACTAAACGCCTTATTTTTACACAAACTAGTGGATCACATTTCATGTTTTTCTTGTAATTCAAAGTATATAGACACTCCATAATTGTCAAGATGCTTCAGAATGTTCTGATTGTCTGTTTCCCCTCTGGAAAGTAGGGCTAAGTTGGCTGCAGCTGGCACATTTCAAGACAAATGGATTTAAGGAGATGCTTGTTGTAGTCTGAGCCTAATTGAAAATAATATCAAGAGTTGAGGGTGGAATATCCAAACATCTTGCAATCTTAGAGCAATATTGATTTAGAAGCATTTGAGTGGTTTGTTAACACCTTTGTTGAAAAGCTAGAAATCCCTGATCAAATTTTCTCTTCAATCACTCAATTCAAACTTATCAATGAAATAACGATTACTATAAGATTTACAATTTTCTCTACATTACTGTTTTGGGGCTATGGAGACACCCCAAATAACACAATAACTGCAGACTTTCAACTTTAAGTTCTCATGGACCATTTTTGTCATATTTTTTCACATAGCAGTTATTGCTCTTCTAAAAAGCCTTTACAAGTCAACCAGATTTTCTTTTGTCTCTGATCAATTGCACAGTCAGTATTATCCAATAATCTCAGAGAGCTGGGATGGAGAGCCTGCTCCTTTTTGTCTTCTCACATATTCTTTGTTATATAATCAGAGCATGGCTTATCTGTGGAGAAATCTGGAGGCTGACAACTTCAGACTTCAAGATGCCAAAATCTTGTTTTATATAAACCTTAAAACTTCTGAGCACTTCTGAAATCAATCTTCACATTTTAAATGAGATTGATTATCTTGATATATTAAGAATATTCCTGAGGTCTTATATGTGTGGGTGTGCCAAGTCAGGATCAAACTCCGGATTTTGACAGCTCATTAATAAGAGTCCCGTCTGAGTTGAACAGCATGGATGTTTCCTAGATCAGGAAGAAAAGAAGTGGGTAGAGGCAATATGTCAAGACATGAACCACAGGGGGACGTTTCGCCCTTCCATAGCTGAAAAGTGTGAATCATCCGGTGAATGATTTTGTAGGAAGTGTGTGCAAAACTGCAAGTTTACAGAGACAACAAATGTGCTCCAGAATGTTGTGTCACATAGAATGACTAGTAACACAGGAAAATAATTACCATAAGGTGCAAGAGAAATGATCCTCCCAGTGTCCCTAGTTGCTTACTTACAAAAGGTTGAAATAGGAATGGCTGGTGGTTCAGTTCCCAGTATTAGTAGTTCACTTAATGAAGAGGGTTTGACCAAAGCTGCAAACTCTAATCCCCCTCCCATGTTTACAGTGTATAGCATAAAGCAATGGTGCCTGAACCTATAAACTTCCAAACCAAATAATGAGTAATGATGTTAGGGATGTTTATATGAAAGATGGACGGACCAAACTCAGGAGTTTCTTTGAGGTATGCTATCTCCGACAGTGTGCAAACTAGGTAAATCCAGAGTAAAACCTTTTTGTTCCGAAAACCTAGGATTGCTTACTGTGACGAGCCCCTGTCTCTTTAGTGAATGAATCCCTGTTTAATTGTTGTTTTCCAGTTGTTTGGCTGGAAAGGGTTTAAAAGGATCAAGCCCCACCCACCAGGGGAGCGAGGATGTTTGGATGAGCACCTGCGTGGTCGTGTGACTCTGAGCCTCGCTCCCGCTCCTGTTTTTATCGATGCCACTTTCTGTTTGTTAAACACTTGCTTGCGTTGTTTGGTCTGGGAATCGTAGGCTAAGCTGGTTTCTACGGTTTTTGGTTGTAGGGTGAGCGACCCTGTGAGGCAGGGTGAAGGGAGCGGCCCGAATCCGGCGGCCAACTGCTGGCTGGTTCGCGAATTCTCCCACACTTTTGTTTATTTTGCCACGATTCCCAGTACCTCTGTGTCCAGACTTGGGCTGAATTAAACCTCTTTGTCCTTTGTAAATTGGTCTGGACTCCTTATGTTGTGTGTCCTGTGTGGACCATAACACTTACTTTCATTTGATTAAAGTGCCATCTTAAATAATCTGTAGACATCCTACTTCTACTGCTGAAGCAAACCAGTTAGCTAAAATGCTAATGCCAGAATTTTTTTTTCTTTTTTTTTTTAAATTATCGATAATTCAGTTTGTTGCCTTTTTTGTGGCCGCACCTTAAACGTTGAGAACCAGTCACATGATAGCCAAACATGAAGTCTCCCTTTAACCTTGTTGAAAAATGTGAAAACCCTTCAACTGTTGGTAAAAATGTTACTTTTTTGAATTGAAAATAAAAATACATGTAAGCACTTTTGATGCAGCTTTGCATGCTATCAAAGTGTAAACAAATGGCTCCCTGGCAATATGAAGAGATAGAGCAGGTCCAATTAAAAGTACATTTCAGTAAGTTGGAACATGTGTTCTGATCAAGCTCATTTGTCAAATTATAAGTACCTTTTAAAATAATAACCTTCAGGCATTACACCCACATTCTGTGTTAAGTGTTTTTCTTGCTCTGATATAATATTCTCATTTTAAGTGTTACATTTTTATTAGCTTTTAGTGGAAAATCATATTTAACAGAAATAAAGTCTTGAAAACACTAGTCTGTGTGTAGTTTACCTAAATAATGTGTTTAACTTTGCTGATTTGGTGAAATAGTTACTTTTTTCAATTTACTGACATGGAGCTGTATGTCTGAGGAGATAATGTAATAGGGAAAGGAACATACATGTGTGATGGTGGCTAAACTAAAGTATTGCACAAATGGGGCAAATATATTTGACTGTTTTTATAAGAAACACACGGAAACTTTAAAATACTTTAAAATTAAATTTAAATGGATCAGTAACATACGGCTGTTCATTGAAATTAAGTTGATTTGGTTTTGTCTGTTTTAACCCAGCAATCACTCATTCAACCACATTACTTTAGCTCTTCATCGAAGTCCTGACTTTCTTTCCTCCTTACTTTTTAAGGGTACCATCCAGCCACAGTCTGTATGAGCACTTTAACAGTCAGACTCTTAGCTAGCCCTCACAAGTGGAAATGTTCCCCATGGACTTATAGCCTATCATGCAGATCCATTTCACACTGAGCAGTCATTACCCAGCCAGTGTGATAAGATACAGGAGCAAGTAAAGGCTCTTTAGGACTAAATGGCCTAAGGGATCCAAGTTTCAACTCTCAATAATATTAGACTCTGTTCAGCTCAAGTGGTGAGATATAGAGGGAAAAGACAACTGAAGCACACTGTTCCTTTTTTGGTATTGAGTCTACAACAAAGGCCTCAAAACAATATTTTGAAGCGTGTCTTCATGGACGTTGATCAGATGCTGTTAGAGTGAAATGACAGCGGGACAGAAGTGTGCATGGTGACTCTCCCAGGAGACTTCTGTCAAAGCATGCTTGGTCTTATTATATGAGCTTAGAAAAAACCTCTTTGAAAAGTGTTTGTACAGCAAAAAACAAGGTTTGGATATAAATACATCAACTGGAAAAGGTGGAATTAATTACACTGGTTCTGTTTTTCTCTATTGTATTTGATGGACAATGCTGCCATCTGCTGACAAAAGTAATAGATTCATGTTGCGACATCGACCCACCCCTCCATCCATCTGTGCATCTTTTCTGTTCAGACTTAATCCTATTCACGATTGTACTGCCATCTAAAAACAGATTCTTTACTTAAAATCGAATTGAAGAAATTTTTCATTACAAAACCTTTCTTAAAGTTGCATTATATCTACACTCTGTAACCACTCCTTGCTGAGTTTTACCTCCAGAGTTGCTTTAATGTTTCAAAGCATAAGTTCAACAATTTGCTGGAACATCCATGATAAGACGCTATAGTGGATTCAGGCTATTGGAGAACAGTCAACTCATGATTATGTTCAAGACACCAGGAACTATTTCAGCTGTGTGACATGGAGCATTATCTGGATGGAGATAGCCAATCAGATGGTGGGTACACTGTGGTCATAAGAGGATTTTACATGGTCAGCAACAATACCCAGGTAGGCTGTTTAAACAATGCTTTGGCCAAGGTGTGCCAAAAATATCATCAACTACACTTTTACACAATTATGATTAGCTGTTCTTGCACAGTAACATGGATCTATATTTTGAAATTGAAAAAATTGAGACAATACTATTTAGAAATGAAACTGACACTCTTCAGACTTTAAAGCTTTTCAAATCTGCCGTTCTGTTTTGATAAGGCTGTAGTTTTGTTTCAACTTGTGATGTATTTTTACATTCAGGGAAGGTATTCTGAATAATCTTTTGCTTTACTAATGGGTTTCTTGAGTTACTGCCCTTTCACAATACATTTTATAACCTCCCTGTTGGATAACTCCAACTTACTTTTAACAGGAATTAGCAAGGTTATTCTGTTATACCTTCAAAGAGACTAAACGATTTCAACATGTATAAAGATACAATTGCACATAACTCCGGAGACAGTCTGTTTCCACTGGCAGTCTTCATTTTTCAATCAGTTATTGTACTTGTTTTCAAGTCTCCAGCATATTTGTCTAACCTGCTGCAACCATACTCTCCATCTTGTTCCCTTAAGTCAGCTGACCAAATGTTCCTAAATAGCAAAGGAAATTGGACATTGATTGTCCAGTTCATTCAGATTTGACTTGTGCTATGTTAGTGCTTTGAGAAATGTTATTTTTATCTCTGTTCCCTGTTTTACCTGTTGAAAAGCACTTTAGTTCCCCATATGTTGTTCTTTAAGCACTATATCATTAAATAAATATGGCGTGGTAATCTTAAACTAGTATGTGTATTCTCCTCAACAAGGCATTTTTATCCACTGAGATGCTGCTTTTCTTATATTCAGACCATCCTCTGTAAGCCAAAGGGGTGATTATGAGTTTGGTTCTGGCAAAACATTAAAATTCCTTTTCTTCCTCATTGCGGTTTTCACATTGAAGTTCAGCAGGTCATCCTCACCAAATCTAACTTTCTAAATACAGAGAGTTCCTGCCATATGATTGGTTAATTCCCTATTTATGTTAATAAGCCATTAAACAAATGTAATAAAGTCAGTGAGTGTATCCACCCTTCTATGATAACAGTGATAACATGTATATTGCAGTATTGTATAAAAGAGTAACATATTCATAGTCTAATTTCACCTGCAGAAACATCTTCACAGGGAGATGTGGGGGTTAGTGAACACGCTTGTCGTGCATCATTTAGATAAAAAAAACAAACAGGAAGACACATTTTCTTTCCAACCTGTCTTCCTGGGTCAGGTAAACACTTTCAAGCTGTGATTAGGTTTGCGTGCCAAGTGAAGTCTGATGCGTTTAAGCACAGCACCTCACTGGTTGTCTTTGAACACTGCAAGCTAAAAATACAGTTCGTAAATTTGGTGCCACCCCATGACGCCTTGTCTCCTTTCCTCTCCTCCACCCCTCTAACCTCCTAGTGTGCTTCACTAACCTTATTTTCCTGCATTCCCCAGTGAGAACTAAATTCCCCATTAGATGCCAGCTTGGCTCAGGGATGAGTACAAAATCCAAACTCTCTTTGATGTAGCAAACGCGATGCAGCTAAGGGTGTGTGACACACCCAAGCAGCCGCATAACAGTAAGATCTTTGCTTTCATTGCTAGGAGCTCAAGGCCGCAGAGACATGCTGGGGGCTAGACAGGCTGTCTAATCCGGTCGTTCCCCAAAGGTCATCTTTACAGGGTCAACAAGAGGAGAGGTTAGTAGATTCAGATGAAACACAGCTCTTAGACAGTTGACAGTTTGCAAGCAGACTGGATTTTGTGTCAAGATTAGGCCTGTCTTAGACAGAATGCTGTTCTGGATGGACTTCAGTAAAGTGTGGGGGTGCGGGTTAGAGGGGTGAGCGGTGAAGGGGAGGGACGGGGGCTGGGGGGCAATGGTATACAAGAAAGATCAGCTTTACTGTCCCGCCTCTTATCGGCTCTTACGAGCCTACATTAAATTAAATGAGCACAGGACCGGCTCCCGGGATGTGTGAAAACCCTGAGAGATTACACAGTGGCAATTAATAGGAGTAGCTGAGATTACTAAAAGCTTGTATGTGTGTGAGTGTGCCTCTGTGTTTGTATGAGTGTCCCCAACCTCATGGGGGGTCCAAAAGGTCAACAGCCGGACATACGCCCCCCGTGGGCCAGGCCCCCTGCTGGGTAATGTCTCGCCAAAGTCTCTTTTTGAGAGGTTTTTGGCTGTTCAGTATCTTTGCTTCTTCAACCATACTAGTACAAATAAGATCCTCTGAACAGCATTACCAGAGTTTTTCACTCAGTCCAACACAGAGATTTTCATACATGCTTTTATAACATGCTATAGTGACTAAAGCATTGCTCTGCTTGCTGTTATTCTCAAGAGCAAAGATCCACTAGACTTAATACAAAACTCAGTGACAATAAGGCTGAGTTCAGAGCCCCAATCACAACAGCTTTAGGCAAACTTATTTTTCTGCTTTACTTTTTACTTGAGGGGTCTGCAAACCATCCAGACCCCTTAAGTATTCTGTAAAGGCTATTTTATTATGTGCATTCCCCCACAGTGCGCACATTTCAATGTATTTCATTTGGATATGATGTGATAGTCCAATACAAAGTGAGAGATAAATGCGAAGTTAAAGGAAAATGACCTATGGTTTTCACTGTTTAAACAAATAAAAATCTGAAAAGTGTGGCATCCGGATGTGTTTAGGAGTACATTGTAGAACCACCCTTTGCTAGCAATTACTCCTGCATGTCCTTTGGGATGTGTCTATCAGTTTCGCATATCTAGAGACACATTTCTTTTCTTTTCTTTTTTTTCTTTTTTTTGTATTTGCAAAAATAGCTCAGGCTCAGTAAGATTGGATGGGGAATAGCTGTGATTTTAAAATCTTACTACAGATTCCCATTTGGATTTAGACCCAGACTTGGACTAAGCTATTCAAGCATATGAATGTGCTTTGATCTAAATCACTCTACTGCACCTCCTGCTGCTAGTTTTTGGAGTTCCTTCATAAAGGTGGACCTCAGGCCCACTCTAATTTCTTCTGAGGTTCATTCTGTTATTCTTCCCTGCCCTGTTGGCTGTGTTCCTCTGTCACATAATGCTGCTTGTTCTCAGAGAGCTTCATAAGTTATCTGTACTTATAATGAGAATTAAATAAAATTACACAACATTAGACTCCATTTACTTAATATGCAACTTCTGAAAGTATTTGGTTGGGCTGGATTTTATTTAGGGGTATCAGAGTAAAGGATGCTGCGACTTCTTAATTCTGCCTGCTGGAGTAGTTCTTTGTAAATGTAACAGTTAATTGCGTAGTAAGTAACACCATCATAATTTATAAATGACATTAAGGGAGTCATATTATGAAACCTGAGCTGGGGTCACATTTAAACTTCAATAGTTTGCAAATAAATCAACGAGTTTTAGGTGTTCTTTGAAAGGTTGCTTGTGAATAATGTATAAAACTTTACCCACATCTCTCCAACCCTCAAAATTGTATGATATTTGTAATGCTAAGCAATCAGTGTGTCTCAAAATAAAATTATGCTGAGGGAATAACTCAATTTTGGGTTGGCACTGCAGACAAATGTGTATTAGAGTTTAAATCCTCTGGGGTTTTCTTTTCACAAATAAAATATTTCATTTTCTTATTTGTACATTTCATATAATACTACTATGAATTATTTGTCTGCTGATAATGTATTACTTTTCTGCATTTCTTAACACATGTTGTGAGGGAACTTTCATCACAACAAAAGAGAGGGTTATTTATAATTGAAACATGAGAAAACTATTGACAGCTTCAGACTGGCTGCAATGTTTCTGACAGGAAACCATCTTACATCACTCATTTACTGTCTCAGGGAGGAAATTCTTCATAAAGCCTCACCAGATGAGTAAATACAGAACTTACAAGTTATTCAAATGAAAACAAGCACACACTTAGAGAGGCAACTGCAATGACACAGGAAGCCCCATAACGACGACTATTTAATTCTGTCTGAATCCAGATGCAGTGGAAGTGTTCACAGATCTTGGGGAAGGAAGACAGGGAGTGAATAGTTAGATGTCTACACTTTCATGTCATCCTTTCCACACTGTGATCCGACATTTCATCAGCTGTACCCTCGAAACACTCCTTTCACTTTAGATCTTCTCTGTGTGTGCACCCACGTCAGACGTGCTGCACCAACGCTCCCTCTTGTGGACAAAACCGATCTTGCAAAAAGTCGAGTGTGACCTGCTCAGAAAATTGTAGGACATTCAATAATGCTCTAAAGGAAGTTTATATTTCCAAATAAAGATTTTTTTTTAATTGGCAAAAAGAAGGGATTGCTTGAAGAACTACTAAACTTTTTTAAACACCTGGAAACGTGGATATTTATATTTTAAAATATAAAAGAAAATAACTTTTGTAAAAATGTATATTTAGATCTTCCAGTTAGCTTTCCTGTAAGAAAAAATAAGATGCTTAACATCTTAGGAAGGCCAGCCCAGCGCTCTCTGCTCACCAGGGTCCATCCTTAATTACATAATAAGATGAATTAATTGACTCCATTAATCCAGGTGACCATCTGTTGGCCTATCTCTGTCCAGACAGTGTCCTATGACAGTGTAAGCTAGTCCTCACTCAACCTTTCGTGCCAAGCATCATGGCTAATCCATTAGCGTGATGTAGACCTGTCAGAAAGTCCTTTAAATGAAATTTGCAGTCCTTTTATTTCCTCAAGTCTTTTGGTTGATTCGAAGAAAAGTGAAGAGGTAAAAATGTGTTTCGCAAAAGCTCATTTTGACACGGGTGACAGAAAAACAGAAAAAGAGCGGCTGACGACACATACGTTCTCCCCCCATAAAAATTTCCCTTGCAGCTCAGCTGTCACATGGTAAAAAGCGGGGAACAAAGCAGAAACTTTGTGTCATGTCATTTCTGAACAGACAAAGAAGTGAATTTTTTATTCTTTCTGGAAGCTCTTTATTTCTCTGCATGTTTTCTCCTTCTCTCACTCCAGGGGCGTCATTCCTGCCACGCAGTGTTCGATAGGTGCGGCTTAGAGCTCTGCACACAGGCTCCACAAGCATGGAACAAAGACCTGTCTCCACCCTTTCACCACCCTTTCAGTTTGAAATCAACTACATTGCCTCTAATCAATGAAACGCACCAAATTTGCACAAAATTTGAGCAAAACCGCTCCTTTTTGGTGGCAAATTAGTCTAAATATTATATTTTGTCAGATATTTTCAGCCCACATACCCAGATGTCCGTTGGTGTTAAAACAAGACAAAGCAGGCTGAAGTAGTTATTTGAAGTGGCAACATGCCAAAAACAGTTTCATGCTTGTCCCCAATGATATTAGTCCACAGAGAAAGGATTAGTGAGGACTTGGTGTAAATATAACTCACTTCCTGTTTACTCTCAGCAGAAGACACTTAAGCCTGTCTTGAGCGAGCGTGATAATGTCCCAGGATGAATGCAAAACACTTGATACAAATATACTGTGGTTGCTTTTCAATTTAAATGTCACAATAGCGTGTTTATAAATGATAATTTCAGCATAATCTTGAATAAAAAAGAATATATTAAAAACTGAGATGTCTGTCTTAGAGACCAAAATCACCAGTTTGCTAGACCGAAGGGAAATTTGAGATGGGGGAAGATTTTATAAAACTTGTCCAGCAGAGGGCAACATCCTGCCTCATAGAGGATCTTTACAACTGACCCCAGCTGTCAGAGTCAGTATAAGGCAATAACAGTAATAGTTACCTTAAAATAAAACTGATAACCTGAAATAATAATAAAAAATACAATGGCTACTATTTTTCTCAATGGGCTACAGGCCATTCATTTTCCCTGTGGAATACCCATGTTTCATTATTTTGTGCTTCAAGAGATAATAAAAGATTTAGATTTAGAATCCTTGTAATTTTATGGTTTACATTGTCAGTTCAATGGTTGATAAATTAAGGCACAAAAACCCCAAACCAGAATGCGTGCCTACGCTGTGTTGAGCATCATTTCTTTCTCTATATGCACTAAATAAATCCTTTTCTTTTAAAAGAAAAGAGCCATAATGAGCAGGAGGCATATAAAGCTCTAAAGAAGGGGGAGAATAGAGAAGCAATGAGATGAGACGGAGGAAGCGCTTGGGAGAGAAGAAGAGAGGCTTCATGCTTTGTGCCAGATCTGTGGAACAGGCAGCGGGAAATGGGAATCAGTGCTCCTGTAGTCTTAGCCCCATTTGAAACAGATGCTGTTTATAACCCAAAACCTTAATGGGGAGCTCTCTGGTCTTGTGCTGGCCTATGATCACGTTCCAGCCTAGCGCCAGTGCCCATCTTTTTTTCCTTGTATGGGGAGAAATGCCACAGGAAAAATATGATATCTCTTCTCCTCCTCTTCGTGTACCAGAGGCAACTCCTCTGTGAAGCCCTAGATTTAACCAATCACTCCCAGTTCTCTGTGCACACTTCAAATACCCCCCACTCATTCTCCTGATTTTAGCTTACACTGAAAGGAGCCCTCATCTTCCCCTTGACCACACAGCAATATGACCAAGACATGCTTATTATTTTATGGACTGTGATCTCTATGCACATGTAAAAGCATAAACTAGAAGTTTGAGTTTTCAGGTAACACGTGATTTCTTCATAAATCTGTACCAGTTTCCCTGGAAATGCATTTCAAATGAAGGCATCAGGCATGTTTACCAGGTTGTATGAGTGTGATACAGTTGTCAATATCATGTGCACATGCCCAGAGTGTTTTGCATAAAACTAATTCCTTTTTTTTCTCTTACTTTAGCGCTTCCCCACAAACCAATTCAAGGTTTATTTTGAATCCACAAACCTTTTAATCTGCCTCTTCCTGGTGAGTGCACAAGATCAAAGGAAGAGCCGACCACGTCTCTTCATGCAAGAACTAACATAATATCTATTCCATTACTGGAAAACACTGCAAAGATTATGACAGATGATTACTCATCTATATGCCACATCAAGCAGAGAATTAACCATTATTTAGTTTTTGCCCACTGGTCACTGTAGCAAATTTCAATTTCAGATTATTTCTATGAGGTACACCCAAATGAACGAATCAAACGTAGCTCAGCGAAGCTTTAATATGTGGAGTTTTTATATGCTGGCTAATTTTTGCAGTAATTATAATGCAATGATGGTGGTTAGACATTTGGATTGTGTCTGTAGACTGACTAACATTGGTTTGCAAAAGAATTCATTGGCTTTAACTTTTTTATATCTTCCTAGCCATAACTCAAATGTGTTATGTATTTGGAGGGATTTTTTTGTGATAAACCAATATATAGTAGCTTTTAATTGTTCACTGGCAGGACATTTTTATATAGTTTTGAAAATTGTTTCCAATAAAATAAAAATCTGAAAAGTGTTCCACTCATGTATATTCAGTACCCTTTACTTTGATAGTCCTAAATAAAATCCAGTACAACAAAATGCCATCACAAGTCACATAATTAATAAAGTCCAGCCGTATATGCTTTACTATTAATCTACATAAACATAAAGAAGCATGGTAGTGGCAGCATCATTATTTCAGCAGACCAGAATGCTTAAGAGAGTTTAAAGGTGGATGGATGGAGCTAAATACTCAGCAAAGAAAACCTTTTAAAGCTTGTAAAAGAGTTAATTTATATTCAAACAGCTAAAGTTACAGAGGAATAGTCTGAATCAATGCATATCCATGTTTTAGAATTGGCCTAGTCAAAGTCCAGATTGAGAACCTGTGGCAAGACTTGAAAATTACAGTACACAGAGTCTAGCTATCCAGCCTAGTTTGAACTACTTTGCAAAGGAAAATGGGCAAAAAATTAAATGCAGGCATATACTGTTAGTGGCTATAACTGCAGCAAGAAGTGGTTTCAGCAAATATTTTCTCAGAGGGGCTGCTTGGCATGATATACATGTATAAATATTTTTAAGTGCATACTTATAATTCGCCTTTATAATTTTCCTTCCATGTCACAATTATGCACTACTTTGTCTTGGTCCAATACCAAAAATCTCAATAAAATTCATTGATCTGTGGTGGTAAGGTGTTAAAATGTAAGTTGAATGGCCGTGAATATTTTTGCAAGGTATTGTATAGTAAGACACTTAAGGTTTATAACCTCCAAACTGTGTCTGGGCTCCAAACACACATTAGGATTCAGACGTGGTTTGAGCACCTTAGCACATAAATGCTCTCAGCACAACCCCAGGGCACATACAGTCTGATTTAAAGCTAACACTTTGGGAGAATTATGGACTCAGTCCTTAGATCTAACATGCAAACATTTCCCATCCAAAAAAAGAGAGTTAACTCTGTTTCTATTGTTACTTTTAGAGAGGAGAGAGTCTTTTGAGTGGAGAAGCTTGAAATCTTTCGGGGCTTTATTAAAGACGGAGGGAGTCTGTGCTGCAGAGGGTTTACTTGCCTGGAATTGGGAAATAAAAGGAGCTGAACAATATCTCACTGTTAGGCGTATTCCCTGTGACAGAAAAGGAGCCGAAGACAACCATCAAACTGTAGAGACATTGATGTAAACTTTGCTCTGTAAAGTCTCTAAAAAAAACTCCTGTGTCACTGTTGTTGTGTTTGTGAGGAGGGTGAGGTATTTTAAGGTTGTTTGTCTGCTTGTGTAGAGCTGCAGCGGTGCTCAAACTGTGTGATTACCTTGCTATAGTAAATGTCAGCGCTGAGAATTCTTAGTCTCCAAATGCTCACTGATCCAACCTGTTTATTCTACCATTTTTTTGCCTGTGTATATATGTGTGTGTGTTCCAGAGAGTTCTATAACCTCTAAAAAGCTGTGCCTATCAAACATTTTTAACGCCCCTCTCCCCATAATTTACAATATAATTGACTGTTTTTGCCCGTGCATTAGCCTGGGATCACAAGCCCCGGAGGTTCAGACATCTCCTTTTGCTGCACAGATCAAATGGAGCCAACTAACCAACACATTGAACTGCCTCACACAGAAAATTGGGCTGCATAAATATGGATTTTAATGATTGCCCAGTATTTATCTTTCCTTTCCACTCATCTTTTTGATGTCGCCATACTTTTGGACAAAAATGATAGTAACGTCTTTATTGCGGCATGACAAGAAAGACACTGCGTGGTAACTCTTTTTCACAAAAAAAAAAAAAGAATTTGTTGTTTTGCTGAAATCCTGTCTTCAATTAGTTATGCAAATACAGTGTAGGAGTGACCCCATGAAAGAAAAGCAAAAGAAAGAATCTGCAACCAAGGCCTGTGATTGACTTCTCTCATGGACCGGGAACACAGACAAAGACTCAAAAGGGGGTCCAAGTGGGAAAGGACTGAAAAATGTGCCCAGCAAGCTCCTTCAGTATTTTCCAGCCGTCTTTTGTGGCCACAGCCACATTTCTTGAATTGTCAGTGACTCTTCGGCACCATCTATATACATCAGTCACAGGGGCTGTCTTATTTATTTTGTCTATTGTCCCCCCTCTTTCTCTTTGTTTTTGTCTCTTTTCTTACTGTCAGGTATTTAAACAGCATGCCTGTTTTATGCAGCCAGTTGAATGGTCTTGATGGACTGGAGACTCAATGGACAGCATGTGACCCATCTGACCAAAGCTCCTTCATGCACCGCCTCTCTTTGTTGTTTTGTTTTTGTTTGTCTGTGAGAGCAGAGAGGGGAAAAGACCACTTCATTGAGAAGGAGGCAACTAACTTGCTTCATTGAGACGTTGGGAAGGTCATTAGGCACAGTCAAACAAGTCATAAATATTATCTTTTGACCTCTGCAATCTGAAACTGGAAGGAAGATATTAAGTTTGGCTACAAAGCAGAGGGATGGGCTTCTAATGAAATGGTTCTCAAACTGTCGAGCAAGTATCTCTGATGGTATTTGGTGTGCTTTAGTGTTATTCAGAAGACATTTTGGAATCGGTTATTCAAGAGATAAATACAGACAAATTAACTATAATCTACTAAGCGCAAATAAACAAAAGCATGTATTGTTCAACCAAGAGAACATTACCAAAATTTAAGCAGGTTTGGAATCAGGAACAAGGGTTGCTGACTTCTATCATTTACCTCTGAATCAGGACGTGGGAATGATTTCATACCCAGGTTAACCATGTTTTAGTTTCAAGATGTAAAATATGTGAACTTCAAAGCTGATGACCTTCTTCATCAGGTTAAAGCTAAGGTAATTAGACTTGCATTAGCAACAGTTCTGATCGTCTTTTCTGAAACACAGGAGTTGTACGGGGATGTTTTGGCTCTTCCATACAAACGAATTAATCTAGATGCTTTCCAAACAGAATCCACCAAGCCTTGGTATCCTGCCTGTAGGCTGTGAACATCCCCTCCTCACTCTCAGCATGTTGATTATCTTGTCACTTGGTTTGACAGCAGCTTTTTGCACCTCGGTGTTAGTAGAACCAAATAGCAATGGGATTAAGAATAAAAGTTGGTACCAAAGGCTTTATAGACTAAAAATTACAAGACTGTAAGTTTGAGCATGATGGTGAGTTTAAATATCTGTTGTACAACATACTGTCTTTGCAGTTCTTTAATATGCAGCGGACCCTACCTATTTGAAATTCAGTACTTGCAGATTTATCTCTAGAATATAATTCAAAATTATTTGTGGATTTCTTCATAAAGTTCAGGAAGCTGAAATATATAATCCTACTTGACATGCTATTGGCTGGCACTTGCAAAACAACCAATTCGAGAACACTATTCCCCTTGATGATTATTGGCTCTAACCTCAAGAGAGGAAATAAAGACTGCCTTCTACAGAGTGCTAAGATGGTTCTCACTGTGCTTATTAATGCATGCTAAGGTATATTTGGTGATTAGACTGTTAAAATAGGCAGTTTTAGGTGTTTTAAAGGGGGTCTTAAGTATTTCCAGATTTTAACTATTCACAGGCTGCTGTGGTTCCTAATCCCCATGACTACGAGGGGTGACTGTAACATTGCAGTGTGATAATGTAAAACAAACTCGATAAGGTTATCAATCAGGCCAGTAACTGGTTCAAACCAGAATTCAGTACAGCTATTATATAACTTTGGCAACAGCAGAAGACTTATTCTAAAACCAGCAAGAAAAAACAAGAATAAGAATTCTGTCCTTTCTGTTCTGCAAATATTTAAAATAGGTAAGTAATGACTTGTTTCTTTTTTACAAACCTCGACAAACTAATCTGTAAGGCCAGTGATGTGGTGAGAGAGAGTTTGACTCTCTGATGGCAGTGTCGACAGAGGAGCTGTCAAAGCTGCAAGCATTTTTTGGGTAATGTCCCCCCACCCACTCCACAACACACTGGTCAAACACAGGAGTACATGTGTGAAGGGGTTCTCTTATGTCTTGGTCAAACCTAAATGACTTGCCAAGGCCGGAGATCACTTTAGTGCAATTTATTCAGCTTTTCTTCAGTTGGACAAATCACAAAGGTGCAGAACATGTACAAGGACGTCCAAGGCAGGTTTAAAAACAGACAAACAGCAGTACCTTCAGTTCAACAGTCCATCACCTTCCGTGTGATTTCTCTGAAGTCAAGCCACAAACTGACTCCCTGTGGAGCAGAGACCTGCTTTTAAACCCACAGGCTCCACCCACAAAAAGACCAACCCAAAATAAAAATTAAACTAGGCAATTACCTCTACCTCAAATAAACTCTGAAAGTATACAAAATAATAATAATAATTAATAATAATAATATTAGGAAAAATAAATAAATAAACTTAAATCAAACATACAATACTCAATTTAATAGAAAACACTCTGAACGTTCCGATGACGTCAATACGTCCTCACGTGACTCCTTCCGGCGCCACAATCCGGAAACAACCCCACTTAAAAACAAAACCGGGAAAACAGGTTACGATGGATACATTAACCGAAGCAGGAACGCCGCGTGTGCACCCACGACGAACCGCGCCAGTCCAAGCTGCAACAAAAAGGTAAGCTAACGATTGTGTATATGTGTGCGGGCGTGCTCGCACGCTGACACGGACTCTATAATTAAGTCCCGGCTCGTGACGGCTCCTCCGTCACAACATGTAATAGAAAACTGATTAAACCAAAGTATAGTACAGAGTGTCACAGCAAGTCTTCTCTACCTGTGGCAACTGGACTCTACAACTCCTGCCTAACTGTTTGACCTCAATTATATGTGTTATTTCTGCATAATATACTCATGTGAAATCTAATTTTTACTCATATGTTGGTTTTTATTATTTTTATATTTTATTATTTTAATGCTTTTACAATTGATACAGAAGACATTTTTTTCCGGTGATCAATAAAGTATTCTTATTCTGATTGAACAATGTTGTTTGTAGAGTTTTACATGACTGGTGGCCATATTGGATTTTGAGGTCTGGGTTAGTAAGAAAGGGTCCAACTGTTCCAGCTGGAATTCTTACCTACGGGTTAATATTCTGTTAATTTTCACAATTTAGATCTAAGAAATTTTACATAAAAAAAAAAAAAAAATTACCATAGCAAACAAATAATCATCTAAAACACACACACACACAAA
The DNA here is from genome assembly GCA_903067095.1 of Girardinus metallicus. NCBI lineage: Eukaryota > Metazoa > Chordata > Actinopteri > Cyprinodontiformes > Poeciliidae > Girardinus > Girardinus metallicus. Next base: position 30,041 of record CAEGAE010035976.1, on the reverse strand, counting down.
ACTGAAAAGGTTTAATACACTATTTATGATGTCACAAGGTGATGCTAGAAAAACTTGAAGTATAAAAAGTATAAAAGCTGTCTTATCAGACAGCCCTCTGATAAGAGTGCTGATTTCACTCTTGGTGAGAAAGTAAAATCAGTGCTTCTGGACCAGAATGACTGCTAAAGAAAAGTCTCCGGTTTGGATGTGATTCACAGAGCAGATCAGTAGAGAAAAACAAAGTATCTACAAAAAGTGTACAATAAATTGTTTCTTTTTCTGTTTTTATGACTCGGAGAAGAAACACTTCTCTACAAAAAGGAGAAGCTTAATTTACTTTAGCCACTGTTTTAAAGAACAAGAAAGTTTCTTTGACTTTAGCAGAACAAGACAGTTGACTTGACTTTTAGCGCATCTATTTGCTTGCCAATTAAAGGGAAACCACGGCCTAGTATTTTGTTTGTTTTTCATTAAATCTGCAAATGCATCATGGGTGTTTAATTAAGGAATAAAGAGAACGCTACCCCCATAAGCTGTGCATTTTTTCCTAAATTTGCGTGACCTGGGCAGGATGGAGTTTTTGCTGAGTTTCCCCACACAAAGGCCTCTGGGAATTCACAGCCGCAGTGCCACAATTGAGTCCCCAACACCCACCCTTCAAAATTTTGAGGTCCCCCTACAGTTCTGACCCACTTCCTGTAATCATCCCCATATGTGGTGGTGGCATTTGGTCTCCTCCACCATGGCACACGTCATTAGGCTGAGCTTAAGCAGGTTTACCTTGCTCCAGGCCATAGGGAAACTTTCTTGATGCAGGTGGGGGGTAGATGAGTTGGTTGAGGTTGGGGGGTTGGTTAATGAAGCACTAGCTGAATCATACCACCTAGAGAGGCTTTGACTTGCTGAGGCAGCAGCAGCCAACACATTGGCCAGTAGCAGGTCTTGTCCAGTGTTGATGCTGAGCTCACGTGACGAAAGTGTCTGTAGGAGGGTTAGATGGCAAAGGTCGAGCCAGTGAAAGGTGTAAATCCCAGAAAGGGACCGGCCTAAAGGTCAGTCAGTCATGGCGATTAGTGGAGCCATCGACAAGATGCAAGAGAGTCGGGGGTGGCACAGAAAGCCTCCCACTGTCTTCTGCATTCGAGAACAGACACTATTGTTTTCAGAAAAAAAGCCACTTTAATGACATGTGTGATTTATTTTTCAGGATAATGGGTGGAACTTCCTCAAAGAGAAAGAGACACTTAAGCAACCATATGAATAACATGCACCGTCTGTGCTGTTGTTGACTGAGTGTTGAGAGTTCGTGCACATCCGCTCTGGTGGTTGTTGTTTCTTCAAATGTTCTGTTATCAGACAGCCCTCTGCAGAATTGAAAGAAAAGGTGGAATTTCTCAATAAGATATGACAGTTTAATTGCGCATGGCTCAATAAATACAAAAATATAAATACAAAAAAAGTCTCTCTAAAAGGATTGATTGGTAATTTTGTTGCCTCTTTTACAATTTCCAAAAGGCAAATGTGACAATTTATAATAAAAGTGATTCAAAATGGGGTTTTTTGTCTTTCAGAAAATATACCAAAACAATGGTTACTTTGGAGGTGACTCTGGCTCAGTGGGGACTGTAGTCATCTTGTAATTCCCTTTCAATTGGAAAAAATCACAGATATGAGTCCAGCTTCTTTACCAACCATATGTAGTTAGTGTGTTCTATGTAACACCAGTCTGCATATCAGTGCAGTTTGTAAGCATCTGTATGTGTAATTGAATAAATCTTGCTGTACTGTAAAAGTACAGCAAGATTTATCGTACTGGCTTAGCTAGTGATCACTCAAGGCAATTACTGATCGTAGCTAAAAATATTTGGGGAGTTCTAGACTTTGAATCTCAATGTACTTTAAAGACAAACAGGTGGAACTCATGCAGTTACAGAAAACACAATTCATTGTAGCTTATATTCAAATGACATTATTTAATTCTAAGAAAGGGCCACCATCCACCATAGACACAGATTTAGATCAGTTTACCTTCAGTCCATTTCAGTCCGTATTCTCTAACAGTATACAGTAAGATTTGGGCTTGTTTTATTACAAGGTTATACTCACCTATCACAGAACATTAAGGAAAAAGACTTATTTGTTGCTGAAGCACTTTTACACTCACCGTATTTCACTTAATAAATTAGGTTAAATATGCATCAATACATTCCAAAAAATTTCCAAAAAGAAAAATAAACATTACTAGTCTTTCAACTGAATATACAAATTGAATTTTATTAAATACACTAAATGTAAAATGAAAGGAATGCACATGAATACAGAAATGTGCTTGTATTAAGAAGCTAATTCAAGTAATGCATGTAAATTTGCATTTTGTGGATATTATATTAATTTATTTGGATCATAAAAATTTGACTGTTTTGCATTCATGGAGATCTTTCTCAGGAATTCCCCAGACAAAATGCATTTTTTATTTGTATTGGCTTTTTAAGCCATTTGTGTGAATGGCTCAGAATTACAATATTTATGCAATGTTCACATTTTTGATCAGTTTTAATAGGTAAGTAAGTTTTTGTGTGATGTCTGAGCCATCACTTGCAAAATACTTAAATTAACTCAGTTTTCAAACAATTTTAGTCTTTTAAAAGATTTCTGGAAAATTTATTCACACCATGTGCAATACCTGTTGCAGCCCAAATGCTTAAAAGTTATTTAGCTGAGTTAGGTCTTCACTTTTGTCACCTAAGCATCTGTAAGATCTCGTGCTTCATTTTATACCCACCCTGTGACCTCATTCACCCCTCAACAAGTTAACTATTTCCCCCTCTCACCCTGGGTCCAAAGTAAGAGAAGACTAGTGGTGCGCCACTTAAATCAAGCCGGCCGAAATGGAGGCGTAGCCATCACCTCCCCACATTCACAAATGCCCCCTTAAATGGGGAGAAGTCAAAGACAGGAATTCTAATCACTTGCCTTCCCCTCCTTTTTTGTTGAGGGAGATAAATAAGGAATAGAACACAATTTGAACCGAGTCCAAAGGCAGGGGAGGCACTGAGAGTATTGTTGGATGATCTCCACTTAGCGGAGGCAGGGGCTGAAAAGGCTGCTGTCTTGTTAGTTGGTGTGTAATGAACAACTTTCACAAGCCAGTTGGTCAATGGGAATCACAGTGTTCCATTTCTGTGCTCTTACAAATTCACATTAAAATTGGCTGGCACACTGTGGGCCTGCCTTTAAACAAATAATAACTGAAAGAATGAATGAATGCTAATATCTTCATAAACAATTCATTGGTGGTGAGTTTGTGTCATGTTGGTCACCAGAGAGTTGAGTCTTATCTTTCATGTAGCTGGTTAAAACAGAGTAAGTGGGGGCGTACAGCGGCTGAAAAGGACCGCCTCTGTTTTGTAATCGTTCTCTCTCTATCTTTTCGTATGACCAGACCTTTCATTCCATCTTTTTCACCACAAAAGAAAACGAAGAAAAAAAAGTTTGTCAGTTCTCTGCTCCTTTTGTTGTGCGCTTTCTTCTCTGTGCTCTTTCTACTTTTATCCTAATCCCAGCCATGCATGAGCGATCAGTTGTGTCCTGTTGTTTCACTGTTCTGCTGGTTCTCAATCAGTAGGGTTCCTGCTTTGTTCCTTTTTTTTTTTTTTTTGCCAAACACAGAAAAGGTAAAGGGAAAAACGAGTAATGAAATCTAGGCCTTTGTATGCCTCATCGGGATTTTTAGATATAGCACTGACTGTAATTAAGTCAGATTGTTGTGATGTTGATCTCTTCTGCTCTCAACATTGGTCTTTGTAGAGTTAAAGAAGGCCAGCATCAAAGCTTATATCTTGAGTCCAGTAATCAAAGATTCTACCTTGTTTTGATGTTTGAATTTAATAAATAAGGTTGATAAATATCAGAACTTGTGGAAAACCACTTCCTCACACCCTGGCATGCCTGTTTTCATCTACAGAGAGGAATGAGCATCTTGAAATCTATCTGAAATCAAAGACAGAGAAGTCATTCTTAATAGCACGAACTCTAAATATTCTTCTTCTTGCGAATATGTTGCAGGTATTTGGTGATTAATTCCTTTCATATATTTTTTGCTATTCCACATTCAGCTTGTTCAGCAGATGCATTCTATAACTTCTGATGTTACTGAAGTATTGAGGGGGTTTAAAAGTTACATTAAGATAGCTGCAACTACTCTAAATCGTATGCAGTAAGGTGTCTTTTTGAATAGAACAGAATAGAATAGAAATATTGTTTATTCTCCCACAGTGGGAAAATTTAGGTGTACAAACAACAAACTAAAGCTAAGTGGAAACTTGTGTATTCACAAAAAGGTAAATATAAAAATAAAAATAGGAGACTGTATGATAAGGGTAAATTTACAACATAAAACAATCATAGTAAAAATACTTAGATTAGAAGACATAAAACTCGGTTGAGCTAATTAAAGAGTTGCTTAAAGATTTGCATTTATCTTTTTGCAAGACAAACAAAAACCAACGTTTTACAAGAAGTAAAAAAAATTGCAAACAACAGCAATGTCCAAATAACAGCAGGTATGTTAACACTTATTGAGTTTGTTGAAAGCAGTGATGAGAGGAAGGATCTGCAGTGATGCTCCTTTGTGCATCTAAGATGCAGCAGTCTGCACTGAAGGAACTCTGTATAGGGTAGGGGTGTGAAATCCCAGGCCTTGCGAGCAGGTATCCTGCAACTCTTAGATGTCTCCCTGGTCCAACACACTTCAATAAAATAGAACAGAGTGCAGTCAGGTTCTCCAGAGTCCTGCTAATGATCTCATTGTTTGACCCAGGTGTGTTGAAGTAGACACCAGCCAGCGAGGCCTGGAGTTGCCCACCTCTAGTATAGGGTCTCCGACATTGTCCAACAATAGCGTTATTTTAACTAAAGTTCTTCTGTCTCCCACCACCTGCACAGGGCCGATGGTGCCTTCCTGGAGAGCTTATCTTATTTTGAGCTAACTTGTTTATTGTTTCAATACAGTTTTTTTTTCCTTTTTTCCTTTGGAGCAGTCACATGCTTATATGTCACTTCAAATATGTCTGCAATGATTACTAGTTGCGCTGTTTGCAGCTACAATATGATACAAAAGTAAATAGTCTTATGCCTTGAACAGGTGTGGAAGACATGCACCCAAAGTGAGACAAGATTATTCCTCCAATTAGATTAATTTCTCTCCATTAAATTCCAGCAGGAAAGAAATCAAGATGATTGTAGCAGATGCATTCTATAACTTCTGATGTAAAGGAGACCACTGAAAAACCTGTGTATCTGGTCTTTTACTTTGTCAATAACAAGCCGGTGGAAAAAAATCCAAAAGCTTACTTTATGCTTGGGCTACAACCAAGCATAAAGTTTTAAATATTTTCTCCACCACTAGAAGTACTTATGTGCAACTAATGTGCTCACAACAGTTTCAAAATAAAGAAAATACCAGCTCAATTTCAAATTAAATTAGATTTTTATCTTTGTTCTGTGTCTGTAGCAGTGAAGTTCACAGTGGAGTTGAGTTGCTAAATATGCTAGTATCCATTCAGGATTCTATTTCATCAACCTTTGGAAGGTGAAGGTCCAGCTATGATTATAGAGTCTCTTTTAATAAAGGATCAAGGTTTATATGCCTGCATATTCTAATCTCTTTTGTTTATGTGTAAGAATGCTGGTCCAAAAGTTTCATACATAAGTGACAAAAGCATACATTTTTAAATATTTAGCTTCATCAAAAATAATTTTGAAGGCTTACTAAGTTTGCCCTACTTTCAGCTTTCAGCTTCTTTCAGTACTTTATATAAATATATTCATATACACATTTTACTTTTATAAAATCACAGTGTACTTTTCATAAAGTCTCTAGTCAAGTAATAAACTTAAAGTGAACATGCACTCTACTGTTCATCTGAGCTCTTTTAATCCATTAGTTATTAATTATATATTAATCCACATTATCCATATTAGTGAACAAATTCTACCTGTCCCACCTTTAACAACATATCAAAAATTTATAGATGGAAATTCAGGATGCTTAACGGTATGTGAAAAAAATTATAATTACACCCTACGGAGAAATAAAATCCAATTTTCTCTCCCTGACCTGCAAAATTACTGACTTATTTACGACTGTCCTGTCAGATTTTATTTTTAATGTTTTTACTCATTTACACAATTAAATTCTGTAATTATTTATGATAAACTTCATGTTTTTCAGCTAATCTGAGCTAATCCTTTCAACCTAAATCATTTGAACTGCATTTTTGCAGTTACTGCAAATATTCTAGCTTCCTTTAAGTTCTGAGGTGCTCAGTTTCTGATCCCCGTTTAAGAAATAGACGTGTAACATCGAGTGCCACATCAGCATGTAGTGTAGTTCCTACATTTGGTGTAGGAACTACTGTTGATTGCTATTGCTGAGGTGATTGTTATTAGCATGATCACAGCATTATATTCTCCATATGGCCTCAGTGGGGACAGAGGCTGATGCCCGTTCAAAGGGACAGTCATTGTTACAGGCTGATCTCTAATCTCTGTGGTTGTCTGCCCTAATTAAAAGTCTCGTGGTAGTGTTGGGTGCCTGGGCCTCTTCACTGCAGGAAATTATGATCGCAAACGTCTTCCTATCGAGTCCTGTGCTTGGCACTACAAAGTGACGCGGGCCGCCATTACCTGAATGGGCTGGAATCAGAGCAGACAGCCGCATCATCCCGGCTCTTAGTCTATCAGTGCCGTGCACAAGTGGCCATTGTTGACGCCAAAAACGGGATTAAGGAGGGTCTTCAAGGGAATTGATTTTCATGTGAGAACAATGGAGGGGCGCAGAACACTAGGGCCTGGGACTGAATCACACAGCCAAAGAGTTTTATAAAAAAAAAAAAAAAGAAAAAGAAGGGGTGCGCCGTGAGCACTGAGATTAAAGCAATCAGGCTCTTTACCCCCACTCTTTCTGGATAGCCCTCCTCCCTACTCCCTCCCTCTTTATGCCCTCATCCACCCTGCACAATAATTTTAACACAAATAATGACTATGAACAAAAGCCCATGAAGAATATTAACAAAACAAAGAAACAAAATTTGCTGTTAACTAAAATTTCCTGTTTGCTTTTACCCAACTAAGGACCAGGAGTAACTCCCTGGGTTGAAGTTTGTGTAGAATATATGAGCAGAATCTGGATACTTTGTCCAGTGCATCTAAGAACCCAGCCAAAGGCTCATCTGTGTATGTGGAGAGGCGACATGATTCTTTGGCGGGGAACAGCATTGGGGTGAACATGACGCGTCACTGAGAAGGGATCAGGGGTTACGGATGAAAGAGATGGCCGCCTTGTCCTCTGTCTTTGGCTGACTGCATGCAGCTGTGAGCGCCATTGTGGACATGCTCATTTGCATACGTTTGGCAGGAGCACCAGGAGGCAGAACAGGCCAAGAGGAGTGGCCCCCCATTTAAAATGGAGGCAAAAGGGCAGGCAAGTAAACACCCAGCGCTTGCAGATACATACCCATACATTATCTCGACTACAGTACACACAATGGCAGTGACAAAAGGAGGAAACATAGGCCTGTTATTCCAAGATCAACATGTAAATGTAAACAAAAGTCAGAACGTGTGCGAGTTGTGTTTCGGTGGATGATGAGGCCATGACACCCTGATGTCATAATGACAGACATCACGACTGACAACTGAAGGAGTGTGCTGTGTGGGGCTCTTGGCCAGCGGCAGAGGGGTGTGTCCCACCCTGACTAGAGACAGGTTTATTGGGTCTGATGAGCGCTAAGCTCCTGTGCCTAACCACAATGGAGCCTGTGATCTCCCTTTGTGGCTCATTGGGAAGCACTGGTGCGCTCTGCAGCCCCCGCTCTGTCATTAGACAGATTGTGAACAGGCTGCACAAGGCCCAGCCAGGGATGACGGAGCCACCAGCCACTTCATTAGGGGCATTATGAAGAGAACTGAAGCTTTCTTCTGCCCGCCTGTGTCCAGAATTCACAGGTCTGTTTAATCACATAATTCTCCTCAAGTGCCCCGAGGAGGCTGCAGCACAGCAAGGGCCCTTTAGACCCATGACAACTTGGAGAGATTAATTATATTCATCTTTTGGAATATCTGCAGAATAAGAGGGAGTTTGATATTGGCTCATTTTTATTTTTTTTTCTCACGTCTTTTTCCAACTAGGTCTTTGATGTCCTCCTGTTATTGTTGGGGGACGTCTGTGCAACCCTCTGCTGCCGGAGCTTTGATATGATCCAGCAAGGGTTAGGGGTGAGCGTCCAAAGGTCTAGGGCCAGGACGTCCTAACTTCTGTCTTGGAGAGGAACGACCCCTGGACCTGAGGGTTGGTCAGAGAGCCTCCAAATGCCGCCTCCCTTTGATGCACGTCTCTTTCACAGCAGTTAATTAGCCAGGGTGGCTAAACGTTTAGCCTGGGTGTGAAAGAGTCTGGGATGAGCATGTGTGTCCAAGACATTGCCTGCTTTTTATGTGTGTCACAAGGTCTTTTGAAACAATGTGGTACTTGGACAACTTGTTTGCATAGCATGGTGGCTGAATGCAGCAGTCTATTCATGGGAACTCTTTCAGAAAGAAGAGTTTTTTGAAGGCCTTTCTGGCAGGGAAGGGAAGTCCTTGACATTTCACTCATTTCATCTAATCAACTACACAATTTCGCTCTTTTTCTCAGAGTCTTTGTTTGTTGCAGGAATCTGCGCTAAGGAGGAGGGAAATCGAATACCCTCTTATCTCTTAAGCGGCAGTTGCAGTCAGTAAAATTTTCAAGTCACTGAATCATATCTTTCCTTCATCTTCGCTGTCTTTTGGAGCATTAATATGAATTTCTCAGGAAATAGCTTTCATCAGGAGGAGCCAGAGTTTCATGCAGGATCCAATTTTCCTCTTCTTTCTTTTCTTATAAGGAGTCGTGAGTCAAATTGGTAGCCTCAGCTGTAACATGCTGGATTCATCACTGCTTATATATCAAGTCTTTACTGCTGCACGTAAGGAATAATAATTTCTCAGTGTGACGGTTTGAAAGAGCAAAGAGAGCCTGTTTGTTCAATTCTGGAGAGGCAGTAAAACTCCCCTTTACTGTCTGGCCTTCAGCGCCGGGGCCTAAAATAACAAGGTGTTGCAACTGAAGAGCAATTGGGTTGAATTTAGACCAGACTCTACTTTCAATAAATATGCCCGCTCTTTTCACAGCAGCACAGGTCAACACAGTTAGCTGTAAGATGCTCCTCAATCTATAAGGCAACCTTCAATCATTTGCAAATCGAGCAACATCAAATAATATTTCATCTCAGGTAGCCAGTGGCTCAGTTAGAGCAAGCAGGGAGCCGGGTTTAGTCTGGTTGACATTGCAAACATATTGATCTTCTATTGAACGCGCAGCCAGTCCAGACAGTTTCCAACCCCAGGGACATGAGAACCAAATCATTCTCTCATTTTTGGCTAACTTCTTTCTTTACAAAACTGTATAAGCTTTTTGGAAAGATGAAGTTTAAAGTAAAATACTAACTCCAATCCTGTGCATCTCTTTATTTCCGTTCTGTTATCTTGTCAGCTTTGCACCCATCTCACCACAGTGCCTTATAGGGATTCAGATGCATCAGTTGCCATTGCAAACTATCATCTCAAAGACATGTTCCAAAACAAGGCCCTTTTGTCTTAACAGGCATGAGAGGATTTTAGGAGATTTACACCCTGCTTGTGATTTAAACATCAAGGCTTAACCTATTTCTTTATGAATAAGCAGTTGCAGGGGAGTTGCAGCTCTCCCTGGATAACTTGATGATTCATTCATTTGTGGATACATGCAAAGGAATTGCTTTAAAGCCTTTGTTACTTGAATATGTATCTCATGAGCATAGAGTGTTTCTTGTTTAAGATAATGTATTTTGGCCAGTGTAAACGGGAAGAGGAATCTGTAATCTCAGTGTCATCACATCTGCTGTTTTAAAAGGGACATTTTCCAAGTTGTTAATTACACATTTGCAAAAGGAACAAAGCATTCCTATTCCCCATTGAATCATAAGCTAAGCTAAACATCATCATTCATCCAGTATGTTGAATTTGTTTGGAAGCTACTGTAAACATTATTCTGCTTTTCAACTGCCATCAATTTGATGTCTGTAGAGTAGGAATGACATTTTCTTGACTTGTTCCTTACAGTATTTTGTATCACTCTGAATGGAGTCAAGAATGATGATCCAACACTTGTTCTCCAAACAATTTTGAAGACTCTACATCATGTATTATCCAATGATTGCCGCAGTATCCAGTACCTCTTCACATGCTTTTCTGTTTGCAGATTGCGTGGCGTTTGCTTTGTAGTCAGGACAGGTTTTGGGAGCCCTCTTCTGCTCGGCCACCTGCCGCTGTGGATCGATCAGCTCTCCGGCACCTCAACCCAACGCCCCCACAATGCAGCACCCACCTCCAGAAACCCACTCTGTCCTTGGCTACATCATGCAGACCAACAGGGGGCTGGCTTTTTCTTCTTTTTTCTTTGCTGAGAGACGTGGGGCACATCTATACGATGTCAAGGCTGCAGAAAAGATATTGTTAGCTGACTAAAGTCACATCTGTTTGGACACATGCAACAAATAAGTAAAAATGGCAGATGTGTGCCTGTCATAGGTATATAAGATGATAACATTTAAACTTTTTACACATTTTGTTATAATACAACCATGAAATGTCTATTTTCTTGATCTTTATTGGATGATGTAGCTTCTGGAGAGGCAGCAAATAATGCACAAAGTAGCGCAATATTTTTTAAATAGAAAAAAGGATGCATGGTTTATGTTTTTTTTTATCAAAATATAGAAACTGTGAAAGATTTGTTTCAGTTTCCTGTACTCTAATATGCATGAATAAACTTCAGCACCATCACCTTTTTAAGGTGTCTTAAAAAGGTGTTCATTGTAATTCCTTTCACAGTAAGGAAATTAAAATAGTAATTTCTTTACTGTTTTAATCATGATGGTTCTGTACACCATAAAACCTCTAACATTTTTTTTTTCTTAGAGAACATCAGTTAAAAAACATCATGAAGAACAAGGAACACAACAAACTTGTTATAAGATTTAAAGCAGAGCTAGATAAAAAAAAAAAAAGTGACAATTTTTGATACAACTGAAAACCAACAAAACACATGAAAGACCAGACAAGAAGATCATCCATCAGAGAAGCTGCTAAGAGTTTCATGGTCACCCTGGAGGAGCTGCAGAGATCCACGGCTTAGTAGTAAAGATGTGCCACAGGGCCAGCCTGAGGTACAGGTGAACTTTATGACTGCCTGAGGCCCCTCGCTTGTCCAGGGCCCCCAAGAGGAATTGAATTAAAACAGGACAAGCTGACAAATACCCCAGTTGTAAACTTAAATGTAGAATGAAAGGGACAAAAAGGATCAACTACAGACAAAATAAACAGGAGGTCAGTGGTGCTGTAGTGGATGGTGGGATTAACTAGAGGTGGGCCCCCAAAAAAACTCTGCTTAAGGCCTTTCACCACTGATCTGGCTATGTTCTGTCAACAGAACAAGTACTTGTCGTGCTCTTCACGAATTTGGCCTTTATAGAAAAGTGGCAAGAAGTAAAGATTTGTCAAAATAAAGCCATCAGAATTCATGTTTGCAGTTTGCCACAAATCCTTTATGGCACACAGCAAACATGTGCACTTGCTGTCATAAAAGACCAGAACATCAATTTTTAGCTAAGTACATACAAAATGTTGTTTAATGTGATAGAAAACTGGCACCCTGTGCTATCCTAAATGCAACATCTCCACTATGAAACAAGTTGGTGGGAACATCATGTTGTAGGAATGTTTTCCTTCAGCAGTGACAGAGAAGATGGAGAAAATTAATGAGAAAACTTAGAAGAAGCTGCAAAAGAGATAAGACTGGGGCGGAGGCTTATCTCACGCTTTTCAAACCACATGTTCTCCTTTGGCTTCACAATTGTGTATAACTTTGTGTTGCACTATCACACAAAATTCCTATAATATGCACTGAAATTATGGTTTAAGAGCAACAACAATTGAAAAATGTTTATGGGGTATGAATGTTTCTGTAAAACACTGTGTTTTGTTGGCAAGTTGTCTTGTAAAAATAATGCAGCCGTTTCTTTGTTTTATCTTTACTAAAATAAATGCTGTCAGTATTTTATATCCCCATAATAAATTAATGGAAAATGCTGCAATAGAGAATTATATTTTCTATACATACAGAACATTTGAACTTTAAGTGTATTAATTATGCATTGGTCAAGACTGGATCTTCTAAAGAAAACATTTAGAAAAAGGTCACTAGCGTATGTAAAGGGTAAAGAAATGCTTGCATTTAATTAAGACCAGGATAGTTAAACACATGCTGAGACACTAATGAATACCAGCCTAGAAGAAGCACAGGTTAAACTGCTACACTGCAACCAAGAAGGGTGTTTTTCCTACTCAACTTTTTATGAAAGAAAATCCTTCCGCTTGTCAGCTTCATAGTGGATCATTGGTTTTGACAAAAACAAACCGGGATTGGAGGAGGAGTGGAAGTTGCGCCAGACCCTTACAAGGGACTCCCTGCTGCATATCCAGAAGAGAGAAGTTTTCTATTATCAAGGACTCTCCCTTAATGATGAAAGTAAACAACATGAACAGGAGTGTTTAATATTTCATAGGCCACCCACAGGTGTGGAGACGTGCAGGGAATACATACATCTATATGGCAAAGCGAGGCTGATTAAGATGGAGGCCACTGTCCCAGCTGCGGTGTGCTGGGTCTCCTGTGAACATGTGTGTATGTGTAGAAAGTCTTGGACATATTTGCTGCCTCAGTCTTTTTATTTTCCTCCTCACCCACCCTCTCTCTTTCACCCTCTCTCTGTGGTGATATATAGAACATATGGGAAATTATTGTGGGGTTATAAAGGGCTGCTGACTTCAACAGACATGCAATAAATTACACTGTTTGTGTAGGGGTGGAAAAACACAAGCTCTTTAGGAACACTTAGTGCAGATTTCCTGTACACACTCAATTCTCCCTCTTTCTGTCTTCCTCCTCCCCCTCGTCTTTTTTTCTCTAACACCTCCTCTTACCCTTTAGCCAGTTCCCTCAGTCTCTCTCTGACTTCCTCTCACCATTGTAACACAGACCACAGCACAATCTCATTCTGTTCTCCTAGTTGGTGGTAACACAGTGGGATATATCCACACAATTACTCACATAAAACTCGTAAAGCCTGGAAAATATTTTAATAGTTTCCGCACCCCCTCAGTGGCTACGAGCTGCATGTGCAGAGCTTGGTGAGCACCACCAACATTATTGGTGCAATTAAATGTGAAACACAAGAGAGGAACATGGGGGAGTGGGAGCACAAAATGGCTGTAAACAAGGAAAATGACACTTGACAAGTTGTAATTTATGGACGTCGTTTCAAAGGCAAGAGACTCACCGTTCCGACACAGGCAGAGCTGCAAGAGTGAGGCACAAGGAAGCAGGCACTAGAGGAGCTATTCACAGAATGTTAGCGCATCAAAGCTACACAGACACAAAAAAAGGGAAAAGAGAAAGCTGTGACTTCAAAGTGGAAGCATGATGAGCAACACAGAGAGAAACCAAGAGAGAGACAGGAAGTGTGTGTATGTGTGTGTGTCATGAGAGGATGATGGTATCCAAAGCAAGCTCTGAATGGGGAACTGAGGTAAAGAGGGTTTGAGAAGGCCCCTGGATACAGTTGAGCACTCCTCGTCTCAAAGAACCCAAAATCATAAACTTATACACAAATTTATGCACACATACACACACGCAGTCTGTCTGGGGAAGACACCATTAAACAGAATAAAGCAAAAGTTGAGCTCACACACCCCAGGCCTATCTGGAAACAAATCAGCGTCACCATTTACGTGTTTACTCTCTTCAGAGAATAAGGACAAAACTGCACCAATAACATCAGCAAAAATAAATAAATAAAACTACATAAATGGATGATGTTCTCATCCAAACAAAATAAGAACCTCAAATTTATCCTTTAGTAGCGGTGTCTAAGGCCAGATAAGTGATTTCATAAAAACATTTTTTTCTTTTACCAAAAGTGTAATGCTCTTCTAATCAACATAATCTCCTATTGAAATATGAGCAGATAACAAGCGAGTTTCAAACACTTTTTCAATTTTTTTTTAAAGATTTTAGACCGAAATACTACATCTTAACAATATGGGCATTAATGCAGTGTCTTTTTGACAACGTAATTGTAAAATGTTAATGCCTCCAAGTTTATGTAATGAACAAACAAAGATCTACTAATATTTATTGGTCTTGACCTTATGGGCTGTTATTTTAATTACACATTATGCTTATTCAGTTTTTGCTTGGACAAAGTTAGAGCTGAACATGCATGCTCAGTATTTTTCCAATATCCTGTACTGGCAACATGGTAGAGATTAGTTTCTTTCTTTGGGGAGTTTTGAATCCTAAAACAGGATATAATAAACAGTAGACAACCATCTTTGGAGCTTAGTCTTTAAAAAACAAACAGCTTAGTCCTTCAATTACTTTTAATGGCATTAAGTGGCTGTCAGGTATTAAAATACCTTGGTGTTATTTTTGACCAGGATATCTCAATAAAATACCATTTTAAACAGATGTCTAGGTTTTCCTCATTTCACCTATGAAGTATTGCAAAAGGAGTCACACTAAGAAACTAGTTCATGCATTTTTTACTTCAAAGCAGGACTACTGTGAGTTCTTACACTCAGCAAGTCCTAAAAATGCAGTTATGCCTTCAGCTTATCCAGAACGCTGCAGCGAGAGTTCTGGTGAAAATTAAAATTAATAATCAAGCTTCATCATATATTAGAGATCTGATAGCTCTATATGTTTCCAACAGAGCACTTTGCTCTCAGACTGCAGGTTTACAGGCGGTTCTTACAGTTTCCAAAAGTATAATGGGAGGCAGATCCTTTAGTTATTGGGCTCCTCTCCTGTGGAGACGGATCGCAGTTTACTTTTTCAAACTGGTTCAGAGCTTTTCTGTCTCTCTGTCCTCCATACATGAAGCCAATAAAAGGGTACTACTGCCATTAATTATCTACTTTTTCTTTAGCATAGAAAATATTCTTAGATGAGTGTTTCTGTGTTTCGCTTGTGTGCAAGCTTTGTCTTCTAAACCCCTCGGCCAGTGGCAGATGGCTACTTACACTGAGCCAAGTTCTGCTGGAGTTTTCTACCTGTGAATGGGGAGGCTTTCTTACAGCTTTCACTACATATATGCTTAGTATATGAGGGATTGCTGCAAAGTCAACAACTCAGTGCAATCAACAGTCCACTGTGTCCACATGCTTGTGAATGCTGCAAGTCAGTGACTTGATGCAATCTCTGCTGTTTCCGAGGAAGACATTTTTACAAGTTTGAATAGCAAACTGAACGTGACAGCATTGTTTGATAACTGGGATCAAATTGGAATACGAACAGGTTTAAATTGGCTTTGAATCTTTCTGAATGATTAATTGAATGGATGTTTCTAAAAATATCAGGTTTATGCTATAAAATGTTTTACAAATTGGTGACAATAACTTTAAATTGAAATTTAACAGAATATGGTAAAGACTGAAGCCAAAAAGACAAAATATTTTTTTAGACAATGTTCGTCTCCTCTCAGTTATTATTACACCTTATAGGTGTAATCCATCCATTTTCTAACGCCCTTGTCTCTAGGAATATGACACAGGATATTTACCTGTGTCATATTCCTTCCATTTCCTCATGGTGGATTTAACTGATCTTGAGGGGGCATTCAGGACCTCAGACATTTTTTTGTATCCATTTTTTGACTTATACTTTTCAATAACCTTTTCTCTGATTTGCTTTGCTTGGAGTGTTTTTTTTGTCTTTATGCTATGATAGTAGCCAGCAATGCTGATTAACCAGTGGGTGGACCTTTCAGACACAGGTGTCTTTATACTACGATCAATTGAGACACACCCACTGCACTCAGATGATTTCCGTTCCACTCACTGTGACACCAATTTACTGAATCTCTGTTCAACTGGATCAGTCATTCAAGGGGAGGTAATTATTTATGCAGTCACTTATTGTCATTAGTTTTGTAAAAATAAAGTTTTGTTAAAAATGTTATTGATCATGACTGACTGGGAAAAGCAATAAAAGATGTAAAACATCCAAGGGAATTAATACTTTTCATAGGCCCTGTATGTTTTATATGAAGTCATAACTTTTTAATTACTGAAAACAGTAATTCTTAATTTTAGCAAAGTTGCCTCGAAATTCAAGGCAATAGGAATTTAATATTTTGGATTTTATGTAAATGGTGAATTTTCCAGGTTTTATTTTCAGGTGGGGCCTTTCTGGGTAGATATGCATATTCTCTCCGTATAGGCACAAATGTCCTGCGGGCACACCAGTTTTCTGCCATTGTCCACAAGATATGGCATGTTAGATTAACTGGCCTTTCTAAATGGCCCTTAAGAGGAAGTACATGCTGGTTTTTCCCACTGTTGGCCCTGCCAGCATCTTGGCTGATTGTTGTAATAAAACCTTCAGTCTCCTAATAACCCTAAACCTGCTTAAGAAGGTAAATAACATCATTCAAAACCCATGGCTAATTATTTAATTAATCTGTTGCAAATAGACTGATACAGCATAAACTGGGAATATGAACTAGATATCTTGTGAGCCTAGTTTAATGTGCTTCAGTATTTTCAGCATGTCGAAGATCCAATTTAATAATTTGGACATAATATTAAAATGACTACAGAAACTATTCTGTGCCTTCCTCAGATGACTCTTATCCCAGAGGCAAAACTCTAACTTGATGCTTCTTTTATATTACACTCACCAGTCAAATTTTTTTACCAAGGACAATTACTGCAATCGCACGATTTCTGTTTTCATTAATTATGGTGGAAAATTCAGAAATGACACAAGGAAAACCACATAAAAAAGACTGAAAATGCCATAAGTGTGGTATTTTATAAAACATTAAAGAAAAAAACATGCTCAACAATTAACTGAATTATCTTCACACAAATATATGACATCAGTGATAATGTTGCAGGTATATTTCTAAATTTGGACAGGGAATTACTTGTTTTTGTTTGATTGGTTTTTTACCTTTCACTTAAGAAATCTTTGTTCTCCAGACCAATTCATCTGGGTAGCCGGATGAGAGTCATGAGACTGATAATAAAAATCATTCATTCAACATAAATTAAGCATCTTTCTCAAAATAATTCACATCTCTCAAAGTGTGTGTGAACTCCCAGTTTGCTGCTGTTTTATTTTGTTGCATAAAAGCCACTTATGCCAATCTTATTTTCTTTTTATTGAAATAGTTCAAAAGACATCATTAGGGTCAATACTGAATGTGTGTTTTGTGTTTAAAACTATACCTAGCAATGGTAGGAAGTTTTATAAGGAGTTTCCTTTTTGATAGGTTGAACTATTGTAGGTAAAATCTCACTTCTGTGAAACTGTCCAGCATCACAGAGGAAGACTTCTTGGTGTCTAACATCAGACTCCCCGGCTTCGCTGAAGTCTGTTTCCGATTTGTGGAGCGGCTTTGTTGATCTGGTCCAAGTTGCTTCGTAAGTGAAAGAGCAGGAGGGAGAGAAGCCGTTCTAAAGTAGCATTTGCTCCGTCAATTTGTTTGATTATGAGTGAAGCTTTGTTGCTCATATCTCGAACATGTACTAAGGCCTTTGACAACTTTTTGAGCACATCCACTGGAGAACACAAGTATCCAAACTGTTTAGGATCTTAGGTTGTTTTGAAGTTTTATTTGATTCCAGATTCATATGTATTCTGTGTTAGTTCTTTATTTTGTTTAGATTGGACTTGTTCTTGTTTTGCTTTAGTTCAGTCCTTTCTTAGGGACTCTAGTTTATTTTGTTTACTTCTTGTGTCTAGTTATTCTTAATTACTCTAGTTTATGTTTAGTTTTGCTTTACTCTTAGATTTACTTCCTAGTCCCCATCTGGACTCTCCCTCACCCTCTGTGCCACTTTCTCTCTTCCTCTTCCTCTCTCTCTTTCCTCAGTCTGCCTTCTGCTCTCACATGTGTGATCAGTAAGCTAATCAGCTCAGGTTCATGGTTCCAGCATTCACTCTCTCAGTACTTATACACCTTTTCTCCACTCACTTTCTGCTGGTTGTTCTTGTTATAATCTGTTGTTTTTTCCTGTCAGTTCCTTTCCCTTCTTTTCTCTCTAGCTATAGTTTTTGTTATTCTCTGGCTTCCTTGGTTTTCCTGTGATTTTTTTTAAGTGTTTTGTTCTTCACTTTTTCATTAACTCACCAAAATCCACTCAACGTCTCTGCCTCCTGCATTTGGGTCCATCAACACAACCTACATCATAACACAAACATGGAGCCAGATCAACCTTGGAGCATTATTTTCTTAACCCATTTGTCTCTTTTAGTCTCATTTCTTACACTGAAATAGAAAATAAAAGTTCAAATTAAACCATAAATACAGCCCTCTTTTTAACATCTCAGAGACAAATGTCCAGCTAAAAGACTACAGACTACAATCTAACAACAGTTCATCCCTTACGGTCCTGTTTTGGTGGCCCAACCAGCTGAAGTTACTGTTTTGTACTGGTTCAATAAACTTCATAGATAAGCCACAATTTGCCAGTCTCTTCTAGCAGTGTCAAAAAGGGAGGTAAGCTTTGTATTTTGCATCAGTTGTTCAAAAGCATCAAGGATGTTCCTGTGCTTTCCACGTCTTATGTCTGTTTGAAAATTATCCCGGTGGAATAATGATCAACTAATATGCCTAATCAGCTGAAAAGGCAGATTAATATGACATAAGACTGATTAGCTTACCTTCCGCCACTCTGAGAAAAAAGCTCATAGTCATATGAGCTTTTTTTCTACTAGAGGTAAGTATGTAATTACTGATAATAACATCACAGAACCTCACTTCACAAAATCTGAGTTTAATGATGCTGATGTGTTCTTATAACAAAATCAGACTTCTGCATTTCCAGTTTAGAACATCGCCAAGAAACCTGACTACCTTTATATTGAATTCATGGCAAATATTTTCAAAAGAACACAAACATTTTAGATTAATAGCAGACATTATCTGCAAAATTTAAGATTAATGTGTCTGGTAACTATAAGGATAATAACCTGGAAAGAGTTTTTGATGACTGAATAATGCTGAAGCACATGTATATATGATTACATTATTAATTTTGTGAAAATTTAATAGATAGCTGCAGTGCTAAATAAAGATGCTTGGAAATTTCCCCTGTCTAATTAATACTTTGCTAACTGACTTGTCATTAAGCCTTTAGTTTATGAGATTTTTGTAAAATGGAGTTTATGTGTTAGATAATTCAGGCAACTGAACTGACAATAAATTATTGGAAGACAAGAACTTGACACTCAGTGAGTACAAGTTAAAGGAATATTACAGTTTTTATTTTTATACATGCAAAAATCTCATTCCACAAAGATCTTCTGTGTAGCATGATGGATGTTTACAGAAGATTTTTTGATGTCATGAGTAGAAAGTTAGATTTTTTTGGAGTTTGAAACTTTGAAAACACTACAGCATCTTTCTGAATCCCAGTTTACTCAGTGTTGGAGTGAAGTACAATGCCTAGAACCTGTGGGGGGAAATTTTGTTTTTGGTTGTGAAAAGTTAGGTACATGATTACAACATTATTGCAGACCAGGCAATCCTGTAAAACTCAAGTCCATGTCATCTTGAACTGATATATTTAGAGTTTTTGTTATATATTGTTTTCTTCTTTATAAAATGCTTGATTCCGCCATTATGAAGCAAAAATGCTCTCAATCCTAAGAGTTTTACTAAAACATTAAACTAATTTCTCTTCATTTTTTTAACCAGATGTTTTTTTTTCTAGTATTTCATGCTAAAGAATGTATTTATTTTACCAGTTGAATTATGAAAAACAAAAATAAAAAAGTGAAAGGTTTAGGTTGCTATGTATAGTTACTATCTCTAGTTTTGCCTCATTTGTGGGACACTACAGGGCCTTATTTTGTTTAAAGTTTCATAAATAATACCGCTATATAACAATTTTACAAAATAAGTGAGTAGTTAGTTACTTTTCCAATCTGTTACTGCTAGATTGTTACCATATTTATCTGTTTCTTTTGTTGTCACAAAACAAAACAAACAAACAAAGAAACCCCTGATGTATTCACGCTGTTTGTTTCTCTCCTACTTCTTGGAAGGTAGCTGAGTGCTAGTGGAAGGTATCCAATCCCACGGCTCTGTCAGTGCATATGTGTGGCTGTGCTCGTGAGATGGTGAATAGAACAGCCTTTACTCTGTGAAAGTAAATGCATTATTCTAAATTGACTGGTAATACAGACAAAAATAGCATCTTAATAGACATACAGCTTGGTGGAAAGAGTTTAAATATGAAGAAGCACTTTAAGACACAAAGCTACACAATGGTTGCCAGTTCAAACGGAGATGTCAGCGCTACAGCTGGCATCTCCAAAACAATGGACACCCTTTAGTTCAGCTAAAGCTGTCAGTCCGGGGGAGACTGTGGAGTTTGTTTCCGGACACATGGTAGAGGAAATGCTGCATCTGATAGGAGGAATGCATCATATCATGGTTCTAAGATAAATAAACCCTCTCATTACTTATCACTGATAAATAAAAGTTAACTGCTGATCATTTAAAAGACTTAAATCTGTTTTTCTCAGTATGTACTACTCCATACATAGTTTTTTATGCAAGTTGTTGTTTAGAGTTGCAGATAGGCTGTTAAAATGAGTGCTGCAAAGGAAAAAGAAGACTGACAGTCCTGTACTGACTGCTGTTGGTCAGTAATACTTAGAAATATTTTGACATTTCTGAAATAAACTTTTCCGTTTGCAAATATATTTTATAAATAACTTTCCAGTTACACAAAAAGTGCTTTAAGAAAAAACCAAAGTGTGTCTACATTTTCTTGAATCATTTTTAAACTCTTCAAAAGACTAATTGATTTCTTTAAACTTCAAATATTTAATATTTTCATTACGTAATCATGACCACAGCCCTTTTTCAGAACATCCGCTCCTTCATCTGCTTTTTAAGAATTACATTTAAAACCAAATGAGAAAAAGTGTTTAGTGATTATGCTTCAAAGCTGAACCTGCCAAAAGCGCAGGACAGTGAAAATAGTTTAATTTTAGCAATGAGTTCACTTAAAAGAGCCACATCTTTCAAATGTGATACACAGATTTGAGCACAGGACCAAGGAAATTGGAGGAAATTAACAAACATGCAACTCTTCGCAGCAGATGCTCGGGGTTCTTTGCAATGAAACTACACAAGTTAAATTTGCAATGTTGTTATCCTGTAATTTGCAAAATGACAAAATGCTAGTCTGATGCACTAAGCACCTTCTATTGCAGCTCATTAACTCAGTCAGGGGGAACCATTTTACAGGCATGGAGAAAAACTATTAGAATACTTCTATTAAATGGAAGAATAAATATCCGGTTGAAGCACAATGTGTCTTCATTTTGGCCCAAATGTGATATATGCCGTTGCCATGGTAATGTGGCGATTGCTATAGCCCTCCTCCCAGCTGTTGGTGGGTTTTGTGTGCAGGAGGGCGAGGGTAAAAAGAAAGAGGGAGACTGTGTGTTTGTGTGCGTGCACACATGCATTGATGCCGCCTCCGTGCTGTGTTCCCCTTTCAGCCCTCAGAATAGTGTCTCTACTAATCCGTGAAAGTTGCGGCGCTCTGAACTAGTGGCCAAGGCTTTTCCCACTGAACCAAGGCCCAGGGTCCGCGCTCGACTTCACACTTGATTGGTCTCTCCTGCGGCAGACCTCTCCTCCCCACTAGGAGTGGGCCAGTCCCCATAGCCGGTCTCCCCCGGCACTGCTGAGTCGCCTCTCCCCACCTTAATTACCAGTGCTTGAGTCACAAACTCACCAACAAACCATTAAAGTCTGGCCAGTCTAACCTCACAAGCCCTCACACATCCAACACTTAGCACCTTCACGGAGACAAGCTGAAGGTTAGCCCCAACTCCACCAACTGAGCACCTGTTTGTGCCTGGGATGCCCCGCAGCACTCTGGACTCGCCTGCTTGTGGTGCAGGCCGGTATAAAAAGCAGGAATTGGCAGCTGTGCTGTTGTCCTGCTCTTCCTGCAGTGGAGGTGATGTGTTTATTTGACCTGCATTGAGAAGATGAGACATGCCTATCTCCTTGTTCTGTTCTATGAAAAGAACTCAGAGTTCTTTGATAAATGACCCCTTTAAACCTGCACTGAGCTCTGGGAGTTGATGTGTAAACAACTCTGAACTGACCCTGCACTTCCTTTTTCAAACTTTGTACATGTTTTCAGAAAGTGACATAAATGTGGAGCTGTGATCCTATTCCATAGTGTAAATTTAGAACTAGAATAAGCCAATTTTATATTTTGGTGTGCCTACTAAGTTTAAGACTGATGCAGAAATAGTCAGACCATATGGGAGTGAGCAGGTGAAATGCAATGACCTGGCAAATGGTCCAGAAACGGATGAGAGTCGAGTACACGTCAGAAGGCACTGGGTGTGCTGGCACAAACTTCACCCAGGATGTGGATCAGACAAACACCCAGCATTCGTTAGTTTATTGCTCTCTTATTAGGAACATTTTTTGCCTTGCACGGATTGGCAGAGTCCCGCTAGCCACCCTCTTCACATGGCCCAGGCTCTGTCAGGACTGATCAAAAGACGTTTCTTCACATCTCCAGACGCCAGGGAAAAAGGAGAAGAAAAGAGGGAGAGAAGAAAAGAGCCAGAAGGGGGCATACTGCTCTCTCTTTACTCTGGTCTTTTGGTGAATGAGGACTTTTCACAATACCCTCTCCTTTCTGTTTTTTTCTTTTTTCATTCTTTCACTGGCAAAAAAAGAGAGAAAGAAACAGCATTTCCCAATGCATTTGCGCCAAATTGTTCTTGCCATATCAAAAACAATTATCCTCAGGTTAAGAATGTGCCTGCAGAATTACAACCGTTCCAGGGGGAGAAAGCAGTCTTCACAAATTTGACTGGCTTCCAGGCAGCCAAGACCCCCTCGAAGTGGTAATGAAAAGTGTAACTTTAGCCTCCCAGCTGTACGTCTCAATCCATAATCCTTCCCCAAAAACCTCACCGTAGAGCCGCCTACCACTCCCATGGCGTTCCCAGCCTTTGCCGGGCTGGGCCTGCACTGATTTATGTGGCAGTCCTGAGTCATACTCTCAACCTGAAAAGGATTTGCTCTCCTATATTTACAGGGGTAGTCAGGCCGGCTCTCTTGAAATACAGAAAGCCCTGTCTCCGGGCCTCAGTCCCCACGGTTTTTTCCCCTTCTCTGCCACAGTAACAAGGACATCTGGGACCTTACAAGTATCAGCCGAGACTCCAGTGTTTTTATGACGGAGTCATTCTGCAGAGGAGAGGTGAGTTTCTCTGTGTGTATGTCTTTGTTTTTGCCAGAGGTATCTGCAATAGATTACAGTAGCAGCATTAGGCCTAAGCTCAGCACTATCCGGCTAAGGGTTGGTGATTTGGCCTGCAACTTAACAACAGACCCAGAAACCTTTAAAACCAACGGAGCATGTTCTTGTAGTAACAGTGTGTTTATTGATATTTATTTGCTTACATCGCAAATATGTTATAAATATGTTGTTTTTAAACAAGTACAATACAATTTTGGTAAACCAGTTGTTCTGTGAAACAGATAATTGAAGTAATTTCTAGTCAATAATTCTAAAAAACTGAGGAGCATGACAATCTAATAACATGAGAGTAAATTAAGGATTTTCAGAGTTTTTACAAATGTAATTGCAAAGCAGATGTCTGACTTTTTTTTTTTTTTTTTTTTTCAAAAAAGGCACAACTAGCACTACTTACCCTTAAAGCTTGACTAAAGTTCTGGTTAAATTGGAGTGTTGACATGTTGGTAGCGGTATGATTGTGGATGGTGGTGGTCCACTCTACCGCCGCGGATCCATCCCTGCAAAGCAAACAAGCCAAGGTGACCTTTAGACTCCTGGGTTTGTACATCCTGTGGTCGGCTGTCTACGTAGTGTGATGGAGAGCACAGCGGGTGGTTGAAGCAGCCTCTAAGAAAGGGATAACTTCATCTCATTTATATATATATAAGTGCACATGTGTGTGCGCGTGCAGTATGTGAATGCACATGAATGTATTGTATGTGTGTGCCTTTGTGTGACAGCCATGTGGTTAATGCTAAGCACCATTTGGCACCTTCTGTGCAGGAAAATGAAAGCATCAATGCTTAGGACATGCACAGCGCATGCCTGAAATGATCCACGTTTTTGCACCTGATATCTTGGTTAAAGGCCCAAATTAAGAGCTTTTGCCCCTGCAAAATTTTAGATGAAATTGCTCCTACCATCTCCTGACAAGAATCTCAAAGAAATGCGTCATGACCTGAGAAAGACGTCTCAACCAATATAAACGCAGACAAAATGGCTGCTGTTGCTAAGCTAACACAGGGGAAGGAAGATGGAGCTGGTGCTCATGCTGCTGCATAAAAATATTAAATGAGAGGTTATCTCTTTATGACTTTCGAGCAAGTAGCATGCCGAGGTGTCAGATTTTGCCCATTTTACCCAGTTTGGGTTGGCAGGTAACTGGCACTGTCGTCTACAGTATTTCACGTGTGCGGTAACGTGACTGACCCAAAGATCCTTGCAAGTCAAGGCTACGCCAGAACTCAGCGCTCACATAATTTAGCTTTCCCAGCATGACGTAGTTTACAAATTTGCACAATGTAGAGAACAATAGAGTAAATAAAATAACGGCACACTCTTCAAATGACTTTAGTTTTCGGAAAAGAGTGACTACATAAATATTTTCCGCTCAGATTCGAAGTTTTGAGACGAGCAAATGTGACAGCCTCATACGTAAGTCTGTTTGAGTCTTTTCAGTTAAAAGCCTTCCAACTTCGACACGAGGAAGCCTTTGGAATTTCTTTTTTATCCTTCGTTTCTTTCAGTGCAATGGACTAACTTTGGAAAATCATGTAAGAGATAGTTTTCTTTGAGATTCAAAGGGTAAGATTGGTAAGTTTTTTTTCTTCCCCCAGCAAAGTTTCCCCGCTGATCAGTTTTTTTAAGTAGCGTTGAAGTAAATACATTCTGAATGTTTTACAGTAATAACGTAGTTGAGAATGTAAAACCGAAAAAAAAAGAAAAAGACGGAATAATAATGCTTCAAAATGCAATGTTATTTTATCTTTTTGAATAAAACAGAATAATTTTACTTTTAAATTACCCGCCTTTTTTACGTAAATGTTCAAATCCAATTTTTCATTAAACATTTTATTAAATACTAAATTTGCTTAAATAAAACAACTGATCTGAACTCTATTTTCATCAAAAAGAAAATATTTATTGTTAAGACTTTGACCAGAGTTGACCTATTGATGTAAATACAATTCAAAAGATTGTTAAGGAATAAAACATTTGTGTTGTCAGGATATCTAACAGTCCTGATGAGTAGGAGGGACACTGCTGACAGTTCAATGTCCTGTCTGCAGACAAACATACAAAAAACAGATGGCGGCCTTTTATTTCCGAAACTCAGAGAAGTTTCACACTTGGAGACTTGGAGTGTCTTAGAAAAACATTTGATTTGAGTCAGAGGCTTTGATCAAAAACTGGGATTCTTATTTATCATTGCATATTATTTGATTAGGATGAGAGCTTTTTATTCCAGACAATGTCCCTTGAAGAAATAAAAACAGGACTTGAAATAAGGGAATCTCGCCAATTAGATACAACCTTGAAAGAGCGCTCTGATGAATTTCCGTGTCTTTTGAAGCCGCACACGAAGTTCTGCAAATGTTAAAAACAATGGAAAAGAAATACAAAGAGACGCATTACCAGATGGCTTTTGCAACAAACAGCTAAACTAACAAAAAAGTACGAAGAAAGTAATTACTTTTTCATTGTTTTAGCTTATTCCGTTTGTCTGACATAAGCTAAAAACTTTAATAATTCTAAAACAAGTCGCTGTGCTTTGTTGAATTTTAGATCAGATACATAATGTCCTTTTGCTGTTCTTTTAATAAATTATATTCACTCGCTCAAGGATATTTTTTAAAAGAATAATTTTTACGATAAAATTTAGACGTCCTTCATTTTTATTTATTACAAAAATATTGCTTGTGAGTCACAACTGTGAAGGAACATAAAATATGTATTTTTTCAATTGTTGCTTTACATTTATTTGTTGCCATTTTCAACAGAAATGACATTTTATTTCTTATTTTTAAATCGGCAAAAATGCGGTTAAATTACAGCAATAACGACAAATTAATTATTTTTGCATTACTTTAATTTCACAGTAATAATAATAAATACACCGACGCTGTAAGTTTTGTTTTTTTTTTTAAATAAGAGATGTTTTAGATTTATCGGCATTTTAACAATTAATCAGAATAATTTTTTTTATTCTAATATAATCTTTATATATATTCGAAATTTTGATTTTTCTAAAAACTCAACAAAAAACAATACAAGAGAAAAAAAAGCACTTATTATATCCACGGCACCGGATACAGTAAGCTTGTTAATGGTTCGGGTTTTCAGTTTGCCACGTTTTTCC
Organism: Girardinus metallicus; assembly: GCA_903067095.1. Lineage (NCBI taxonomy): Eukaryota > Metazoa > Chordata > Actinopteri > Cyprinodontiformes > Poeciliidae > Girardinus > Girardinus metallicus. The sequence goes on along the minus strand of CAEGAE010035976.1, from coordinate 3,436 downwards.
CAATCGCAAACTTTTATTTTTTCGTATGCTACTTAAGTTTGTTTTCTTTGAAAAATATATTCTGTTGATTTTCTGAAGTGACAATCCTACATATACCTATGATGATGAAGATGAAAGTAATGGAAAGGACTATGAACTCAGCACAGAGTCTCTTTAAGGACATGCATTAAAAAAAAGTGAGGAACCCTCTTATATAACAGACCTAATTTTCCTTCTGTTGAGTTAAAGTTATTCACCTAAAAGTTCTGGTAACATATCTCTTTGAATGTACCTTAATTTAGCCCAGCCATAATTCTGGTGTACAAAAGACACATGTCAGAGTCACACCGCTGATGAGAAATAAATAGGGAAAGAGGTTTTGTGGATGTTCTTCAAAGGAGCTCCAATTTCACACCGTCAAATAAAAGCACCCTTATAGGCACATGAGTGATAATCCTGCTTTTTGGACTTAAAGCTTTTTCTTTGACATAGTTACATTTCAGTCATTCTGATATATTTATTAATATTATTTTGGGCGAAGATTTACAGAATGTGGACGATGTGTTTTTGTGGCTCAAAGAGGATAGTTTTTTTTCACATTTAGGTATATTTAGAGGAGTTCTTGCATTGTAGTAAATCTCATCATTTACTTTCTGTTAAATTTGCTTTTAACATATGACACATCTCAGCTTTCTGACCTTAACAGTGCTTTGCGTACATCTAGGTTGCTACCATAGGCACAAGAGACAGACACATGATGTAGGACACATTTGCATGTTGCTGCAAGAGAATATGTCAACTGGAAAGCCTTTGAAAGAAGTCTGAAGTCAAGATTTTGTAACTGATGGAGAGAAAAAAAAGTTTTAGAAGATGCTGAGAGTATCCAAAACTTCCTCTACCTTCTTGAATGATAAATCCATCTAGTTTTAAGCCTTTAGAATGTCAAATACAATAATATTACTAAATGGTATTATTTCTTGTTTTAAATGTTCGCACTTACACTTGATGTTCTCATAATTAAGACTTGACCTGCATTATGTAACCAGGAAGTTGACTGCCAACATCCTGCAGCTTGTTTTCTGTGACATCTCATTGATTGTCAGCCCCAATGCGTCTTTATTAGTTTCCATGCACTCCTGACATGCACTCTCTGGTAGCAGAAGTGACAGCCCTTATCCCTCCTTTGTGCCCCCCTTCATACCGAGACTCGGATTTTAGGGACGGACAGCTCAGGACAGGACAACTGCATCAATGCTGACTGAGCCTGAGCTATGTTTGCAGCAAAAGGCCACACTCTGCTGAAACTTTCTTGGACTGGACAGTTTGTGCTTGAGAGAAACAGCTGATCCTTCTTATACTACACAACTCAGTTTTTGTTTTAGCAAAAGTGAGCAGAGTCACCTTTGGAGTGTGTAAAGTCTCAACCAGATTACAACGTTTAGAGTCAATGAAGGAAAATCCCTATTTAGTGTTTTAAATGTTCCTAAATGTGGCAGATATGCAACAAAATCACCACAGTTTCAAAGTATTTGGTTAAATAATGAAATAACATGATAATAAAAAATTCACGCATTGTAAATAACTTGCTATTACCGTCAAAATATGTAGGCCAGATTCTTTACAGAAAACAGAGAAGTTTCCTCCCAGGCAGCACCAGGAGGTGCTGTAAAGCAGTTAGCCTTTGATAGTACAGCAGCAGCAAAAACAAACATGGCTGACGATGGGGCCGCGGCCGACGGTGGAGCAGTTCAGAGAGTCGATGTGAGATTAAGACTTGAATTTTTCGAGCCCGGAGCGTCAATATCAAACAAGATCCCCCTCCATGCCCAGTTACCTGGGGCTCGGAAAGGAAATGCACCCTGCCATGGTCTCGGCTGCCAGATTGTAAGGCTTGTTGAAAAAAGTAGAGCGCCGATGTTAGCATGATAGCTATGCAGCATTGAGCAATGCGTAGCACCCTGCAATGCGACATGCTGTAATCAATGCGAAGGTGGGTCTTTTTCTAAGTAGGCAATCTGAAAATGACTAGGCACCTATGCTGTTCAGTTTATGCCTATAGTTTTGCAAATTATAATTTTATGTGAAAAATGCTCACTTTAGTTAATTCTGTTTTTGCTTGAAAAGAAAAAAAAAGTGCAGCACTATCTCTTAAGCAGGCAGCTCAAAGAAGTTTCAAACATTTCAGTGCATCCATCTGTTCTACTAATCACTACAAACTTCGGCTTTTAAGTGACAACATGTGAAAAGAGTGGGTTTTGTTCTAAAATAGCGAGCTGATTGAGGCAGGAAACGGTCCCTTGAGTCTCAGATTAGGTTCTGCAGAAAGTGATAAACTAAAAGACAAAGTGAGGTGACCTGGTCCTCCTTTGTCCTCATCTGAAGTGCTAAACCTCACCCTGACTTTGTAACGCCTTGGCTTGTGAGTCACAACTGTGAAGATATAATGTTATTTAAACCCAATCTGTCACCAAATGGAGCAAAAGGAAAAAAAATGCTTGCCAAGTGCGCAAATCTAACATCACCACTTATGAGACACACACTCCCACGCAGACAGACACGCACACAATTCCCTATCTCTGTCATTATACGGGAGAAATCAGCAATTAATCATAAAAAAAGTGAATTTATGGAGTTGTCATTATCGCGATCACTTCCAAAGGTCAGGTTAGGGATAATTGACAGAAGCATCAACACTTATTATGACACAATTATGTAAAATAATTAGTTTCAAATGGTAATAAAGAAAAATCTAAAAATATTTTGTTAATTTGATAACATACTGTAATGAATAATTTCCCGCTGATAGATATTATGCCATCCCTCTTGGGTCTTAGCTGTTGCCTCAGCGCGTGACCCATTTCGCCTTTTAAACGAACCAGAAAGATTGCTAATTTTGACAGCTCAATTTGCGGGTAACCAACCCTTAACAAGTCTGCCACCCTCTGCAGCAATATTGAAATTCCAAGTGACAGACAAGAAGCGACGGCATGGCGGTGCCCTGATGGTGCCCAGGTGGTGCTTGTGGTTTCTGAAAATACATGCTGCCACATGTCCATGATGGATGGATGGCCTCGATCCACAAAAAAGTTACTTTTGACATTTTTGACTACCGCATTGGCAGTGGGACAATCACAGATTTTGTTTCCTTAAGTGGAACTAGCAAAGCGACAGAGTGGAAAAATTTTCTCTGGTGAAAGAACTGAAGTTCCCGAATAAACATTTATTATTAGATGATTATGACTGATAATGATGATTAAAATTCACAAAAGTTTGGATTTATGTGGTAAAGGCACTTGAAAGTGCAATCTTCAATGATGTATCTTTTTATCAACAAATGTGTCAAATAAAAAAAAAAAAGAAGAATTCGCTACAGCTGTCACTGATATTTAACGCCAACGCGTGCAAATTTAAAGGGGCAAAAAAAGTATATATACTATACATATATATATATATATAT